>CAUJNA010000413.1:472500-562500 GCA_963377175.1 Effrenium voratum | reverse complement strand
AAAAGCAAGGGCGTCCCAGCCTCAAGCTGGCATTGGCACAACGCAACGCCAAGGGCGTCCCAGCCTCAAGCTGGCATTGGCACAACGCAACGCCAACTGCAACGGCAGTCTTGAGCTGACGAGTTCCTATTTGGGCCTTTTGCTCCAGAACGAAGAGCGCACCGCAAGGTGGAGGACTTGGCGATGGAGGAGGGGCTCTTGCTGTGGGACAGGGTCCTGCAGGCTGCTTCCATTGAGGCGAGTCCATACAAGTGGTGGCGTGAGCATGGCCACTTCATGCCGCACTTAGCAGAGGTAGCTACAGAGCCATCAATCATCGTCGGCCGCGTCTAAGCTCCCGGCAGATTGATCTTTGAACATGCCAATGTTGCATCCGGTACCACGGGGATGGCGGTGTTTCAGCAGAGCCACCAGCCTGAGCTACCAACCTGTGCCATCACCTTGAGCCACCAACCTGAGCCACCCACCCAAGGCACCAACCTGACCTACCAACCACCCGACCAAGGGGTACCTGACCAGCGCCCACCAGCAAAGGCGCGCCGACCAGGCTACATGAAGAAGCGCTTGGCGCTCCTCAGGGCTACGCGGATCGCATGGTACTTTGTGGTCTTGACTCTGGGGAGGCTGAAGCAAGCTTGGGAACTTTGCATCAACAAGAACCTTGTCAGGCCGCGCGAGAACAACGCGCCCACGCTGCAGACGAGGACGCGACGCGGAAAGCCACCAGAGCGGCCAAGGCCGCCGCGACTAGAGCGGCGACCAAGGCCAAGCCAAGGCCGAGGCAAAAGCTGCCGCGAAGAAGGAGAAACGCGCGGAAAAGAAGGCGCGGCAAGAGGAGGAGAGCGGGCGGAAGCGGCCCCAAGTGCAGCCGAGAAGAAGAAGGCCAAGAAAGCGCGGAAGAGCGCGAAAAAAGCAGTCAAGCGGAAGGAGGCCCGCAAGACCGCCCGGGAGGCGGCGGCTGCTGACCCGGTCCAGGCGGACCTACTCCGGCTAGGCCGCGCTAAGGCCGCCTCCAAGCGCAAGACTTGCCGACAGGCCACGCGCGCAGGCGACAAAGGAAAAGGGCTGACACGCTAGGCCCCAACCTGAGCTACCAACCTGTACCTGAAAGCCCGTGGTTATGTGTTCAGACCGGTCCACCAAGAAGGTGAACAGCAACTCGACACGGCTGCGTGCTATTCGATTCGCGCACCTGAATGCTGAAGCAAGGAAAAAGATTGCAGGAAATAAGCCTGGTTCGGGCCTTCATGGCTCCAACTTCAGGCTCTTTAGGCTCTTACCTACTTGAATCTTTAGCCCATCTCGTAAAGCCGGAAACGAAGATTTCTTTTCATGGGGAAGTCTTGGCCTTTCATCCAACTTCCTTCCTAGGTCAAAAGTGCCAAACAAGAAAATACATTCATACCGGGCATGCAAGGAAACAAGCAAATATTCATACGCACTTATGTACACACGTACATACACCCCAACACTACTTTAAAGGCAGAAAAAAGGCAGGGGCAATTTGGTTAGCCAGAAAAGCTATCTCAAAAAATCTCAAAAATTCTGAAAAACTGCATTGTTTGGCATGTTTATCTAAAAATATGTCTTTTTATCACAAAAAGTCTTGGGACTAATAAAATACAACAGTACTTTAAAGGCAGTGTCAATTTTGGGAACCCCGAAAATCTATCTCAAAAAATCTCAAAAAACTGCAAAACTTTCAAAATATCTCAAAATATCACAAAAATCTTGCAAAATCTCGAACGTTCTCATTTTGCTCAAGTAAAGCGAGTGTCCCGTATCTCCTGTTTTTTGGTCAGGAAGCAGCAACACTACAGAACAGTAGGTCCGATTCGCGCAGTCAAACCAATTTGTTAAATCAGACTGGGGTCAGCTGACGTTGAAACGTTGGGGCAATCTGGAGCAACACAACTAAAAGACGCTAGACACTTACTGTATGAAAATAATGATTGACTTGAGGTAAAACACAATATTATCCCCTTTTTTCTTAGGTACATGACAATATATTTGCATAAATATGTTGTCAATGAGTTTGGAAACCCTCCTGATCTAAACCCTACTGATCTGAGCCTGGACTGTCGGTCAATGAACATAGGTACATACACACAGACTTACATATGTACATACGTACATGCGTTCCTAAATAATGTACGAATACAGAAACATACGTACATGAATACCTATATATATATATATATATATATCGCATGACACATACCCCCATCCTTTCCAACCTTGGCGTCCCAGCCATCCCCCTCAGGGTTTCAAGTTTTTCAGCTGGCTTGGAAGGGTCTGGGTTTCCATTCAACCCACAAACGCTCATTCTTTGGTGCATTTGCCTGGATGTTGGGACTCTCACTTCTGTTTTTCCAACTGTGGGTTTTCCACTAAACCACCAAAAGCTAAACTCTTAGCACGGGAGCAGAAAGCAACCGAGTACTCATGGAAGGGGATCTGCAAACGGACAGCCCCTTCCCACCCAAAGGCAATCTCCACTGCGGCGGTGTGAGTCGATTCGAGGCTGGGCGGAGGTCCAGCCGCCCTCGAGGCGGAGACATGTTCGCACCCGCTGGGATTGAGAGACGCCTAGAAAAACCATGGCCCGCGTTTCCTTTAAGAGAATCCCTAGGTTCATGACCCCTGTAAATCATGGCCAATTTTTTGTTTAAGGGATTTTGTTTATGGGTTCTCATGGTTCGCAATTTCTGGTTCTCGGCAGGGAATGAGAATTGGAACGACCCCGGAAAAACTCATCCACTATGGTTTCCTTTGATCAGGAATCAGGAAAGGTTGGTGGGGGGCAGGCCCCTTATTGGAAGGCCCCTTGACAACCATGGGAAAACTAGTCCCTTCAGGAATTGAGGAATGACCCCTATAAAGCATCCCTGTTTCCTTTAAGGGAATCCCCTTCCGATTCATTCCTGAACCCTGGGTCATTCCCTATCGCACCAACAAGTTTTGAGAGGAACCTTTCGGATACAATTGCTGAGTAATAGCCTCCCACCACCTCACCTTCAGGGTCCTCCTTTGGACCATGTGCCAAAGAAGATCAGCTACTTGGTAATCGGTGAGCAACCCTTAGGCCCGCATGTGGATGGACAAAGATCGTTCGCACCAAATTGAAATCATGGGCAGTTAACCGTCGTTTGTCGGTATTTAAAAAACCGGGGAAATCATGATTCCGGTTGGTTTCGTAGGTTGTGTGAAATGGATTTCGCCGCCATCCACAGTATGGAACCAGAGTAAATGTGTTGCAATCAAGGTTTTTAGTTTTTAGCTCCTCACCAATTGGAACTTATCCTTTTTGAGGGCACTGGCATCCCTTTGCTTTGAAGGGAAATCAAAGGGAAACCACCAGTGTTTTGTTTGGGGGGTTCCCAAATTATGACAAACCTAATTGGCCTGCCTTAAGTCGTGAAAAATGTGTCGCTTTGGTTTCGAGAAGCAGATGGGGCCATGTTCAGCCTGCAACATGTGTTTGAAGCAACGAATTAAACGTTGGTTGGGACCCGGTTGGCTGTGAGTCTTAATGAGGAGGTAGCCTCTGAAAAGGTTGGTTGACAGATATTCCCGCCTAAATGATGTCCAGCATGTTCGATTTCAGGGGGCAACTCAAGGAGAGGCGGACATCAAAAAGTGCAAAACCGATGCTCCGATATGTGTCACGGTCAAAGACCAGCTTTTTTGGGTTTGGTAAGGCTGTTCATCAGGCCTATTTAGGGATGTCGCGGAACCCTTGTGAGGGTTCCTCTTAAGGGATCCATCACCATGACCCATTAAGAGTGTTTTACCATGGCACACACACACACACCAACGTGTGACAACTGGCTACTGGCTATCTGGCTGGTGTTGCCTTGGTTCTTTTTCAACAGTGGACCGCACGAGGGTTCCCAGATATATGTAGTACTGTAGCTAGAAGATAGTCGCAAGTTGGACACCTTGCCACCGATCCAAGCCCGTTGCTGAACAAATACTTACCCTTCCTCCCACTAACATGGCACCTGTGCGAGAGTACCTGGAAGATCAGTTTCCTCTTGGAGGGACCCTGTCAGGGAGACAAGGTAGAGGTTTCTCTAACATTTTGTCACGGAGCGGCTGGCACAAGTCCCACCAGGGACTTTCATCTAGTTGTCCAGCTGTATTCCTTCCTTTTGCAAAGTCGATCATTTTTTTTGTTTCTGGTACAGTATGAACTGGATCAAAGTCAACCGCTCCTTGGAGCGCTTCCTGTACAATCAGCCAGCATAGTTGGTCCGTACACACGCAACATGATGGTTTCGTCGTCGTTTGGCTTATGGTCGAGAGATGGGGCTGTCTCAAAGTTACTCCCAAGATGGTTGGTTTCCCTTTGGGAAGCCCCCATAGCGCTGACCAAAACGGGGCTCCCCCGAAGGCAACACATCCAGGCTTTTCCTGTCTGGAGCCCGTGGATTCTCAGAGCTTTTGCCTTGTGGCTATGACATCGAGGCTCAAGAGCAAATCGGATGTTGTTTGGGGTTGTCCTTAAAAGTTCTACGGCTTTCGCGGCCAAATGGGGGCTTCTCAAATTATGTTCGGACCCCCTTTTGGTTGGTTCCAGGGCGGCCAAAAGGAAACCAAGCGTGTTACAGGACCATTATTCTTGGTGACTCCCAGCCATCCCCTTAGCTTTTTAGCCTTTTAGCGTTTAGTGGCAGTTTCCATTTAACCCACTAAAAGTTATTCACTTTTAGCGGCCAATTGAAACTGCAGGCGTGTGGACACGGCTTCGTGGCAGGACGGGCCTTTTTTTGAATAGATGCGTCCTGGCAATTTGGATGCGAACCCTATCTCTTGGAAACCCGGAATGACTCTTTTGGAAAGGGGTGATTGGCAAATGGGGGCCCTATGGCCAGGGGTGTTTTTTGCGGGTACCCTTCTTCATGTTTCTTCAGGAAACCAAAAGGAAAGCAAGTCGCCCATTTCTCGAGACTCCAACTTCACGAGCCTTCCCAGCGTGAGGTATGCCTTTCCTTGCGCAGGGCGTACGCTCCTTTGTTTGTTTGTGCATCGAATCAAGTCTACCTATGGCTCCAGTTCAAAACTCGAATGGGACCGTATCCCTGGAACGACAGTTATGTATGGGGAACTTTTTACTTGATAGTCATTTTGCGCTTGGCTCCATCCAGCCCCCCCCCCCCCCAACCGCTGCTTGTTGGACAGTAGTTGGGATGTTGGACATCGGACAAATCAGTCATTGAAAGGTGCTGGATCTTACTCTTTCTCCTTAGGCTAGGCCAAAACGGATGTAGGCAGGACGGGCCCACGTTTTTCCGGGTTGGGGCAAGTGTTCAGCTTTTAAACCATCACACAAGCGTCCCTGGATCCTCCCGGTCGGAGAGTTTAAAACTGAAACCCAAAGGGGTTTCCAACTGATCAAATTTCCGAAGCGCTCAAAAGTGGTACATAAATCTTCGCCTAAATGATGTCCAAAAGGTTCCAAAAAGTCACAGCCAGGGCATTTTCCCATCCTTCCTTCATGGCCGGCGAAAGGTTTTCAACAACGACCCAAAAGCCATTGATCAGATTCGACAAAGCAGTCTTTCCGTGTGAATTAAGCCAACGAGAATAACTAGACCTCGAGCAGCACATCAATGAGCTCACCCAAGGGCAACAGCAAGGCGTTCTGGCTGGGGCAAAGCCCGAAGAACGGGCTTTTCAGAGCATTATGCCTGTGCTTTACATAGAGGACCCACCAGATTGGTTTAGTTGATTTGTTCTGTCAATAGAAACCACCCCAAGAAGAGTACCCACCCCCATATACAAGCTATACTATAGTGATTGGGAATCCTTGTGACAAGGAATAGCTTATCTTCCAATTGCTGAAATGAAATGAAATTATGTCCTTCCCGTATTGGTTTGAAAGGGAATCTATCACTACTGGAAATATGTGTATTTTCCCAAGGTGTTTAACCAAAAAACAGTTTTTCTTGGGTAACGTTGCTTGGCTGTTCCCAGCCGTACGCTTGGAGCTTTTGAACTTAGATGGTTTATGACGTGTCCCATTAAAATTGCACGTAACTTTTACCCAGGCACCACCGAACCAAGGTTTGAAGGGACGCAACTGACGAAAACACCGGTAACATTGTTCGTTTGGGGAGGACATGCGCCCACCAACATTTCCCAGAAAACCCAAGGTGTCTTCTTAAGCAAACAACATAATTGTGTCCGGGGCTCACATCACCATTACCAGGGTGTTGATTTATTTCTTTTCGCTGGCAGTCTTGTTGCGTGTCATACACCCTGTTCAGTGGCTTGGCTTCAGTAAAAAGGGATCACTGAACAGGGTGGCTCGTCTCTTTTAGAGTTGGTGCCCGTTTGATGTGGTTTTCTCAAGGGAAACCACAAAAAACGGAAGCCATGATAGGCTACCTAAAAAGCACCCGCTGTGTATAACTTCCATATGCTGACAAACCGAAGATGATCTATGCCCCCCTGGTTGTAAAGGGCATCTGTCACTGCCTAGATAGCCAAGTTGCTGCCTTTTTTCAGACCGTTGCCGTTGTTGTTTTTGTTGAAAGAAGCGATCGCAACTGGATCAGGTGGACAAAGCCTCCCCAGAGGGTCCCTTGGTACCTTCCATCCTCATGAGGTACCGTCCGGGACCCTCTGGGTGGTGGTTTTCCTCTCAAAACCAGAAGGCTTCAAGGGAGCCTCTGGGTTCGTTAGGGCCGCCTTGGGACAAATTTGGCGCCGATCCCACAAAAATCGCTCGTCCAGGTCCTTGGCCCGGATTTCCCACGGCCCAAAAGGCGGGACGCTGAGATCTGTCGAATTCCGGGTGGACGTCCCAGCAATGACTAGGTTTGCCAGCAATTGGTGCCCGAGCTCTCACCCGTTTCTTTTTGTTGGTTTCCGTTTTGAGGTGTCCAATATTTTCTAGGTCCCCCAGCTAGGTGCCCGAGCTCTCACCCGTTTCTTTTTTGGTTGGGAGAGTTTTTTCTACTAAAATAGACAAAGCCAAACAAAAACAATAAACAACAAGTTGGTACCAGCTTCTTCTAACCTCTCTGCTGGAGGACCTAGATCAACATGGAACCTGCCTTCGGGGGGGTCCTGGTTTGGACCACTTTCCTTTTAAAGGGAAGGGGTCTCGAACGTCAGTTTCCATGATCCGGAGGGACCCCCCCTGAAATGTGGGATGTGGGGTCTTTGTTGGTGCCTGGGATGCCTTGGACCGGAATGATGTGCAACGAACAGACATGTTTAGGAACGGAGTCTTCCTTTTCAAAGTTGCCGTCAGTCGGCAAAATCACGCTGCCAAATTGCCGAGGCATGGTTGACGAAACGAAGGCCTCATTTGTGGTATCCCTTGAAAACCAAGGTCCAACCGAGGCCTTGATTGTGCCACCGTCAAGACACCTTTCCACTTGGTGCCTGTACGTATAGGCAAGCGGCTCAACTATGTCACGGGCTGTCGGAAAGCATGCTTCCATTGCAGAGGTGGCCATGCCTTACCAGAAGCGTGCTCTCTTTCCCTCTCTCCTCTCTCGCTCTATTTTGTTTTTCTCTCTCTCTCTCTCTCTCTCTCTTGCTCCGCACTAGTTGCACTAGTTTGATCGGTCCTGTTGATTGATTGGTCTGTCCCAGAATTGGTAAACTAGAAGGGAGGGTCATAATTTATGAGTGCATACGCTCAGCGGAAGTTTTCTCGCACGCGCCGACGGAGCCACTGAAGCGGGTGAGCGGTTCGGCAGGTGGCTTGTGCTGGGATTGCGTCTGCGCTGCGCGGACGGCAAGCCCAGCACCGAGCAAGCTGTGGAGGCAAGGGGGTTCGTCCTAGACGCAGCTAGGCAAAATGGGCCATGTCCTTTTCCCAGAGAGTCCCTTGGTACCTTATGAGGATGGCTTAAAAGGGGGGTCGTTCAGTACCTCCTTCGAAGGTGCCAAGGGACCCCTTGGGTTTGGTTTCCCTTGAAAACAACCCCAACAAAAGTAACTACTGCCAACGAGTAAAGGTTCGTGAAGGTGAGCAGGGTCGCGAAATACCACACGGCGAACAGTGCACAGCGGGTTGAGCCACGGAACAGCAGTCTCTATACTCATACTCCTTTACTAGGTCCCCCAGTAGTGCCCTTTTACCCTTTTTTGGGGGGAGGGTTCCCCTACTAAAACAGACTACAGAAAAAAAAGGGTACCATTATTCTAACCTCTCTACTGGAGGACCTAGTTTAGGGAACACCGGCATAAGCTACATAATGCTGACAACGGATCAATAGACCCAACGGCAAGAAGATCAGCGCCTGACACCGTGCAAAATTATTATGTACCTTGGGGGAGAGGGCTATGATAAGTAAGAGCAGCTGACAAGATGCTGGTATCATATTGTTCGTTTGTGGAGGACGTGGGGGGCCCCAAATTGCCAGAAATGGAACGCGAGGCCAGCACAAGGTGCATGTTCTCAACATAACTTGGGCCGGCGCTATGAACAGCATGCCTGAGTAGTGAGAGGTTGGAAACCCTGGGAATAATATGTGTCTTACTCTGCGGCGGGTGTATCTTCGCTGACAGGGAGGACCTCAACAGACCTGGCCCGAAAGAACCGCTTTCTCTTTCGGTCGCGGGAACTTGGCTACCCGTGGCAAGGTGGATGCCAGACAAAGTCCTGCAAGGGGAGCAAGGAATTTTATTTTTTGGTGAGGACCCAGACTCCATTGAGCCACTTGCTTTTGGGAGAACCGCTTTTTTCTCCATCCTCCAACCTGTTTGACAGCCTAGTTTTTTGTTGGCTTTGGGGGCTCTGACACAAGCTGGTGAAGAAAGGCAACTTGTGGTTTCCCTTCAGCGCCAACCAAAAGCATTTAGTTTCCCCAGAAAGGACACGCTTTGATATCTGAGGTCCTTGCTTTTCGGGTTTTTCGGATACTTCATCTATCGTTCTCTTCAGAAACCACCCATTTTCCCAAGGGTTGGCCGATTGTTGAGAGGTATCCCTGAAGCTACAGCCAGAATGGAATCCAACCCTGGGCAAAGCTATGTTAGTTAATTAACATCCAACCCCAAAACCATGGTATCTTATGAAACTCCCACCCCAAAACCATGGAAACCATGGCAGTTTATGAAACTCCCACCCCAAAACCATGGTATATGAAATTCCCACCCCCAAACCATAGCATCTTCCGAATCTCACACCCCAAAACCATGGACACCATGACAGTTTATGAAACTCCCACACCAAAACCATGGTTAATGAAACTCCCACCCCAAAACCATGGTTTATGAAATTCCCACCCCAAAACCATGGCAAACCATGGCAGTTTCTGAAACTCCCACCCCAACCATGGACACATTGGCAGTTTATGGAAGTTTGTGGGCAATCGAGGGGGGTCCCTTGCCCCTTTTCCCTCTTATTTGCGCGGATCAGATGGTCCAGAAGCTGCTCGCAGCCGGGGACGCTCAGTTGTTGGCCGGGGCCTTGGATTTTTTCTCCCGGAAGAGACCGAGGAGCCGAAGGTTGGACAAAATTTAGGAGCCATAAGTGTCCTTTTTGGTTGGTTTGCTTAAAACATAGAGGGCCCTGATTTAGATGGGATTTATTCCATTTACCAGGGCCATCTATTTTTCCAAAAGGCCACCTATGTTAGGAGCGCAGAAAGATGCTGCCTCGGGCCTGCCTTGGCCCCGTTTTTGTGCGCCTTGAACATGGTTGTCGCCCAAACGCACCCTGCTCAGTTGTTGAGTGGCACCAATTGTTTTCCCTTTTTTGTTGGTGGCTGCCCCACTCAAAATGGTCTTCCCCAAAAAGGGCTTCTTTTTTTTCCAGGGTCACTGAACAACTGAGTGTGTCATGTACAGCGAAACAAAGCCGGGCCGTAGTGCCGGGCATTGCTTTTGTTGCCTAAGACCCTAAGATGATCAGCTAGTTGGTAAGCGGTTAGCAACCCTTAGGCCCACATACTGTGGATGGACAAAATACGTTCGCCCCACTTTGAAATCGTGGTTGAAGCCATTGTTTGTTGGTATGGCAGACCCCGCACCCCTTCAGAGGGTTTGCTTGGTGTTTTTGGGCGTGCCTGCTGTTGGATGGTGTCAAATGGGTACAGGATAGTCTCCGTCCCATTTTCTACCTTTACAGCGATTTTGATGTAACCCAGTAAAGCTTCCCATGTAACCCAACCCTTTGGTTTGGGTAGGAGTTCTGTTTCAGATGGATGGATCAGGGACATGAGAGCATCATCACTCAGCTGCCGGACTTATGTGATTGAGAAGGCGAAGCTTCCAGGAAGACATTCTGGAGATCATAGGTACTTGCTTGGGATTTAGCAGGGCTGAGACACATTGCATGGGCATTGCCTTGGAACGGAGTCATCTACCAATTCGGTGAAATGAGCTATGGTGGGGTATCAAACAGGCGGAAATTGAGAGGCTGGCAGCTGGATCATGCAGCTGCAGGATCAGTCCTTGTGAGGGAAGGCATGCAGTAAAAGGTTGCAGAATTGGTAGGTAGTTTCCTTTATGGCTATTTGGATTGATCTTTGGACTGAACAGCTTTTTGGTTGAAACAAGTTGGATTTTCCACTGACCCACAAAAACTCAAGCACTTGTTGCAGAGTCGTTATAGCAACCAAGCCAAGAAAGGTTCTCGAACCTGTCCTGCCTTTGGTTGCCTTCCTCAAACCTACTCAGTTACTGTGGATGGACGAACTTCGTTCGCACCACTTTGAAACCATGGGAAGCCATTTTTGCTGGTATGTACAAGGGAATCATCAGAAATCAGGGTTTCTGAACGGTGGTGCGAAATAGATTTCGCAACCATCCCCAAAATGTATCTCCAAACAAGTAACCCCGTTTTTTTTTGGTGGTTTCTCTCATTGGACTTCCATTGGAGGTGCGCAGCGGAGCGTTGGCATCCACAGTAGGTGGTGTTTTGTTGTTGGTGGCCTTTGATGTGGGAGGTTTGGGGACACGGAAGGTGGCAATGTTCAGTCGCAAAACATGGGCGACTTGGGTCTCCTCCAAAAAACGAGTTCGGATTTTGGGGTGGGCTAAATATTGAGCTGTAAATCTGAAAGTATTTTTTTAGTGTATCCTAGATGTGGGCGGGTAGGTTCTTGGTTGCTCACCTTTCCATGCTAACCTTCCTATCCGTTCGCAGATGAAAGAATCAGTCCCCTTAGAACGATCTAGCTGCGTTCCTTTGGGATTTGTAGGAAGGAGCCATAACCGTGGCCCTCAGTCTCAGGGTTCCCTATGTTGCCTGTTTCTGTTAAACATATGTTGTGCTGGTGAAAGCGAGCCTCCCTTGGTGTTAGGAAGTACACCGCGGGACTCCCTCACTCAGAAGCAACATCTCCGGTGTCAAAGGTGCTTATTCACCTGTCGGACGAGCAGGAGGCTGATCGCAGGAGGCCGACCTGCTTTGATGCGGATTTGGTTTCCTGGGATGTTGGAAGTATACACCTCCAAAGAACAACTGTGAACAACACATGTGTTGTTCTGTAATGTTCCATGTTATGGTTTGTGTATCGTTGCTTTCTTGTGGATCTTCGGCCCTTTGGATTTTTGCTTGCCCCCCCCCGTGTGGTCGCCCAAGTTTATGTCCCAGAATGAGGAGCGTACAAGGATTTATGACACATCCCACGACAAGCGTAACTTTTCGCAGGGGATCAACGAATGACGAGAAAGCCAAAGGTCATATGGCCAGGCGGCCAAGGCCTCCCGATTTGGGGCCCACTTTGTGGGGGTCCTGGAGCCCCTCTCTGTCTCTTTGAAAACCCCTGACCGTGTGGAGACAAGGGCCAGCGACAGCTTTGGGGTCAGCATGGGCCGGGAGGATTCCTTGCAAACCCGTGAGGTTCTTTGGAGCTTATTGCTTTTTGAACTTTGGGAAATGGCGATCTTCGGATTCAGAGTTTGGAGAATTCGATCATTGCGTGCATTTGTGTGCCTCTTGATTTCGATCATACTAACTGATTCACTGCCAAGAAGACATTTGGTAGAATGCCAAGGCCCAGTGGAACTCAGTTACCACTACAGTACGGAGCCCTTGTTTCTGTTGCTTCGCTTGGCTGCCTGCTTTAGAGGTAAACGGATCCATTGGGCCTTCTGATATTTCGGGTCTTTGCATGGGGAACAAGTTGGAAGCCCCTAATTTACGGTTAATTAATGCGAACCCCGGATTAATAAACCCGCCCTTTGAATAGGGCGAGGTATTGTTCCCCGCCAAAAAAACACAAAAAGGGACCCCCTATTCATCAACCTGGGGTTCAGCAATCCGGGGTTCCCATTAGTGGCCTTACTTGCAGCAGAACCACTTCGGAGTTGTTCTTTAGCCAGATCTTTCTGCATGCGCAGGGCGGAGTCTGGAATTGCGCTTGTCACAAAATGGGTGTCTTTCTTGAGAGTACCCATGGTGGGTTGCTCTTAGGAAGCCACTGTCTTTTTTTTCAGGGCCGGGCGGCCGCTATTTAGAGGAGAACCCAAATGAAGGACCCCCCCAAAAATGCATGATGCCCCTTTGGCTTTCCTTTAACGCTGCTAAAAGGCAAGCAGAACGTGTTTTGTGTTGGTTCTTTCGAATATGCCCACACCTCAACAAAAAGACGCATCTTTAGAACGCATGAACAGCCGGTCCTGGTGTTCACAAATACCCGCAACTGCATACCAGATCACGAGGCGGATGGCCTGCCTTCGTAGCAAGTACAACCATACTGATGGCTCATGTCACCTGGTCCAATGCATCTTGACATAGAACCCCAAAACATGTTTGGTTTGTTTTGTTCAAGAGACGTATCCTTTAAGAGGATTCTCCTTTTAGAGGAATCTCCTTTGGGAGGCCTTTCTTTTGGGGTTTCAAGCAAATTTGCAGGGGAGTTAGTGGGCGATTGCGGAAGCAAGCTCCCAGAGGCAAAGGGAGGTGAAAAGAGGGCCCTTAGGGATTCTGCAACACGGGCATTTAGAGGCTCATCAGTTGATGCCATGCATGTAGATTGTCCAGACTGCAGTCATGTCCCTTCCGCAGCTGAAGGGCCCTTTTGCTTGTAGCCGAGCCAGACATTTGGCCACGACCCCCATAGTCAGCTGCACAGGCGGCTTGAGAAGAAACAAGGCTTGGCGCCATTCGCTCCCCGCGCTACTCCCGCTGCATTGGTAGCGGAGCAGGAGGCAACGATTCAGTGCTTCCTGCTGAGCCCGATCAAGTGCACCAAGAACGTTCAGGAACGTGTGCACAGCTACTTGATCGCCTTGAGCCTAAATCTCTAAGAGACTCTGATCTTTGACTGCGTCGAGCCCTTTGGAACGACCCAGGAAAAGATCATCGCTCAGGACTTCAAGATTGGCACGTTCCCGGACGGCGAAGTAGTCATGGACAATGAATTCAGGTCTGACCATCTTCCATCCTGGGATGGTCAGGCGCGATCATGGCGCAGGTACTACAAGGAAGTGGCCTGGTGCGCACAGTCAACACCAGCCCACAAGCGCAGGTACCTGGCGGCAAAGCTCATAGGCCGACTTCGGGGCCCCGCAAGGCTCCTAGCCATGTCATGGTCAAGGGCCGACTTTGATCATGCCGATGGAGTACTTCAACTGCTTCAACGACTGGCGGCCTCGCCCCTCGTGAGGGAGACTCTCGGCTATGAGGAGTTTGTGGAGGCTCTTCTTCGCCTTCACGAAGAGTCTTCCGGTGTTGACCAAAGCCGCAAGGACTTTGGCCTCCCCAAGAACATGGATTCTGGTTGGGATGAATGGGGCGAGTCCTGGTCAGATTGGGACTATCAGCCCGTCACCGAAGAGATCCCCCCTTCCGAAGGAGAACAAGCTCCCGAAGCACCTGGAGACGTGTCCGGTCTCTCAGGAACTGCCGCACCTGGATCTGCTCCCAGCCAGGAGCCTAGCCCTGATGCACAAGTGGGTTCCCCTCCAGCACAGCGTGTGACAGATACCACTGGCACACCGGGAACCATCACGGAGCTCTCCATGGCGGACAGCTTCATCATGGGTGTTCTTCGTGGCTGGCGTCTTCTTCAGGCAGCTTCCCTCAGTCCGGAGGACAAGCGTGACATCCTAAGCACAACCCGTAACTCCCTGGAGTACGAGGCCATCAGCCAAGCTCTTCAGATGCTTTGGGATGAACAACTTCTTGGAAATCGTCAACGGCCTCCCCAGCACCTGAACTACCACGAGGCCGACCTCAATTACCAGGACGCGTGGGATCAAGATTGGGAACCCTGGGACCCTTCTGATGAGGGTTGGTTTGATAATGCCTGGACCCAGTCTGGTTGGGAAGAAGATCCTGAATCATGGTCTTCTCCCGCAGTTCCAGAACTACCTGATGAAGCCCTTTCAGCCGAGGAGCAAGATAAACTCCGGGATGCCATGCAAGCCGAACGCGCAGCCGAACAAATGGCCATGGATGCCCAACGCACCTGGACCGAAGCTCAACGTGCAACTCAACTGGTTCGCAAGGACCGCGGTTTCGGTGCATCGTTCAACAACTCTGGCAAGGGCAACAGTTCCGGCGGCAAGGGCAGCGGCTGCTTTCTCTGTGGTGGCCGTCACTATGCTCGAGATTCCCCAGATCGCCGACATCCTTCCAAGGGTAAGGGCAAACATGCCTTCATGCTTGCGGATCCCTACAACGAGCACTTTTTCACCGGCAAGTCTGGCAAGAAAGGCAAGGGCTGGAAGGGGCGCTCCAAGTCAGCCGCATGGGCCGAACATGATCTCTCCTGGATCTCCAAGGGCAAGGGCAAGAGTGATCACCGCCCAACTGTCAACGCCTACGTCCAGGACATGTACGGCATCAATGGCTTGGAAATGCACGAAGGACCCCACAATCCCTTGGAGCTCTCATCAGTTAGCCCTGGAAAGGTAGCTCCACATCAAGGCATGCTGGATTGTGGCGCCACCGCAAGTGCTGGCCCTGAAGCCTCAGTACAGCGTCTCATTTGAGGCAGTTTTGCGGCAGGACAAGTCCGCCACGGTGACTGTGGACCCCAATCAGCGTCCATACTTTCGCTACGGGAGTGGTCGGTGGGGTCGAGCACAGTACCGGGTGACCCTCCAGTCAGAACTATCTGGCCACCCCCGAGTCTTTCATGTGTATGCTCTTCCGAACCCCCCCGAGTTCTTCGAGCACCACCGACATGCTTGTCCCGATTCTGGTTGGCATGAGTCATGCAGGTTCTGATGGTGTGGGTATGGTAGTCGATTTGGCCACTGGTTTTGCCATAGATGCCCTTTTACCTGATCCGCGTCCCTACCAGCTGGATAAGAACCACAAGGGTCACTTCATGGTTGATCTGGTTCACTTTCTTACAGGCGGCAACCAAAACTCCAGCGCGGATGATCATCCAGTGGTGAAGGTCACATCCCGGACCCCGACATCATCTACCGGCAAACCCTGGGATATGCACACCCTTTTCCCTTGCGAGATGTACGACATGAATGTCAAGGTTGGCACTTGTTCTCAGTTGGACCCCCTTGTGAACACCACTACACCTCATGGCCCATCCCGAGTTTGTGAGCTTTATGCCTGGAAGCTCATGAGAGAACATCGAACCGTGCCGGCCTGGCTGATATCAGCGCTGAACACCGACAGAGTTGCAGAAGTCGTGCATGGACTTGGCCGTCATGGTTTTGCCGCAATCAGGGATCAGCACCTCAGGGCGAGGTTTGTCGGAGAGCCAACGTTCGGAGAAGGCCTTGATGAGCATCTCGGCATTCTCCGCTTTCATCTCGAGGAAGTTGTACTGCATGAGCGGGCAGACTACTCGCAGCTTGGTGGCCAGGTCGATGAACAGGGCAAACTTGACCTTGCGAGGTACTCCGGGAACATCCCACTCGCTGACATCCAGACCGACCGCCTGCCAAGCTTGGTATAGAGGATAGGTTGCCGCTGGAGGGACTTGTCCACTACTGAGTCCGCCAGGCCGAAGTGCCTCACATGCACTGCATTTGAACTCCTTGGCCTTGTCGATGCGCCATCGTGGATGTCCGGCTTCTTGAAGGAGTCGAACCAGGTTGGAATTCGTAGGGTGTCCAGCAGCCTTGTGGAAGTGAGCTAGCTTGGCTTCCCACCGTTGCACTTCTTCAGGACTGGGGGTATCCGGTGGAGGGTGTGGATTAGCTGGAGGATCTGGCTGTGGCTCATCAGGTGGAGGTGCATGAGGTTCGGGTCTTGCTGGAGCTTGGCCAGGATCGGATGGTGGGTGTGCTGGTAGAGCATGAGGATCACCATCCTCTTGAGCTGCAAGTTCCAGGGCCAAGTGAGCACCATGGTTCTCATTCTTGGAGTGAGCCCAGCGATGGAAGCGAGGTGGTAGGAGCTGATCGCGCCAGCATCTGGCTATTGCCAAAACCATCCGCCAGGGATAGTAAGCTGACCTTGAGGTTTCGATTCCTTGGATGTAGGTGTGCTGGTGGTTCTTGGGGCATACCTTGGCGTGAAAGTGGCGGTGGAAGTCGCAATCGGTGGTGCGAATGGACCATTTCTTTGCCAGGAAGTTTTCCTCGAGGTGGTCCTTCATGCCGTAGGCGCAACCATCGATTCTACAGTGGAGCCACTCGATATCCCGACCTCCAAGTTCTGCCGAAAGATCTTGAAGAGGTCGTTGTTCCCACCCGTAGCAAGGATGAGGCCACTCCCAGTAGATGTCGATGTCGCGAATCTCATCGACGGATTCCAGGATGAAGTCCCTCGCAAACCGGAGCATTTTCCGTTCGCGACGGCGGTCCTTTTCAAGCTTCTCCTTGCCCTCGGGTGTGGAGTAGTTGAGACTGGTCCATCGGCACCACTTCGTACAGGGAAGTGAAAACCACAGTTTTCGAGGTTTACGTGCACGACGAAGTTGCCGAAGACGGACCCAGGTTTCCTCCTTGTAGAGGTCGAAGCCGTTGTTGAGGTTGATGCGTTGGGCATCCATGCCGTGGTCCTGCACCGCTTGAGAGAGCCAGCTTTGTGGGGCACATGCGAATTCCCACAACACATCACGGTCGCCATAGTTGAGGTTGAGGAGCTCGGTGGTCATGAGGGCTTGCACGCCAATCACCATTTGCATGACCTTCGCACCAACGCTGACCGGCAGGGGGTGGATCATGCTACTTCTTGGTTCCTCCTCCTCCTCGGAGAATTGGTCCGCGACAGCTTGCTGACGTTCGGTGACCACTTCCATGAGCTTGGTCTGCTCCTCCGTGGAGAGGTACCGAAAGATGTCCATCGTGTCCATCTGAGGTTTCTCCCAACTGTGACTGCTCGCCATGGACGGGCTCGGAGAAGTGTACCCTGCGGCAGTCTTTGATGTCCCCTTGTGGTTGGTGCGCTTGGGAGGAGCTGGACTTGTCTTGTTCGTGGAGGAGACTGGCTGATCCTTGACCTTGTGGATCATCACCAGGAGTTTCTCCTCGGCTACCAGCTTGTCCACCATGGCCTTGCAGATCTGGGCAGTGGGCATGCGGCCAGGTAGAAGTTGTTGTAGTTCCACCATGGCCCGGTTGACCATCACATGGTTGAGCACCATGGTAGACATGCTCGGGGATCCTTGTCTCGGGACGTACTGAAGCCTGAGATCGCATACCTGACAATGGATCCAGCGCCCGTGGGGGTTGCTTGCCCAGTTCCCCGGTTGGTGGCGGTCGAAGCACGGCCAGGTGTTCTTGGCGCGGATGTCCCGAGGGTCCATTTCCATGCTCCTTTCCGGATCGAAGGGCATGGGGGCCTTGGAGGTCTTCTTCTTCGCGGTGAGGTACTCGGGCAGCTCCGCCGTGGTCGGAGTGGTGTCCAAAGGGTTGGTCAGCTTTTTGGACATGGCTCGGAGGTGCCGGAGTCGAATTGGGAGAGAGCACACTACCCATGGACTCAGATGAGTCCACCCCCAGAGAAGGAAAGCTGGGCACATGGCATTGTCGAAGCCGCAATCCAAGATGTCAAGATGACGGCCACAGCCATCCAGACGTCCAGTCCAGAGCAGAACCCGGAGGTCACGCTCTACTTGGCTGCGGCAGCTCTCAACTCCACCGAGTACACACGCGGTTTCAGCTCCTTCCAGTGGTGCTACGGCAAGGCCTACAACATCACGGAGGAGGACATACGCACCTTCGAACATCTTCCTCAAGATCAACGGCACCGCGAATTCGAGCAGCTCGTGCAAGCTCGTCAAAAGGCGGAGGATATTGCCCGGTCCACACGTGCGAAGCGCGTTCTCTCCAAGCTGGTCAACACAACAGTGCGACAACCTCTACGCACCTTCAAACCCATGGACCTGGTCAAGGTTTGGAGAAGAGTCTGGCCTGCTGAACTTCATCGAGGCCTCAAGAAGTCTGGCAAGCCCCATTGGATCGGCCCTGGGCGTGTGATCTTCCATGAGGTCCTACCTCATCAGCAAGCAGATGATGACCGTCGTCATGTGGTCTGGGTTCTCATTGGCACTCAGCTGATGCGATGCTCTCCACATAGTGTGCGATTGGTCACCGACAAGGAGCGCCTGGTCTTTGAGATTGGTGGTGCAGAGGATCCCTCTCGATGGCGATCCCTCGCTGATGTACTACCAAAACGTGAGTTCGTGGACATGATCGACCAAGCTCCCAAATCGGATGAGCTTGAACTTCCTGACTTACCACCCGAACCCGACAAATCCACGATCATCAAGCCCACTCATCGCATGAAGACCAAGGGTGCCTTGAACATCCGACCTGTACCGATGCCCAAGGCCAAGGTCGCTCGCACTGGAGAACCTGAGCCTTCATCAAGTGCTCCGAGATCTACATCCACAGCAATGCCCACACATTCAGCGCCACCCGCCGGAGAGGTCAATGAATATGAAGAGGATCCTGATCTTCGTCGGGAACTCAAGAAGGCCCGCATCACTCCAGATGATGCTCTATGGCTTCAATCCTTGCAGGAGGAGACCATCGACCTTCACACAGCTCTTATGGACACCGAGCAAGTGATGGTGATGGAGTTCAACCTGGAGTTTACCAGTAACCGTGAGAAGAAGAACTTCATTCGCGATCCTCACCTGTTCCTCGTCAAGCAGATGCGGAGCAGCGAAGTCAACCTCAAGAAGCTCACACCACAACTCCGCGAGTTGTTCCACCGTGCCAAGGCCAAGGAAGTCAGCAGCTTCCTCAAAAATGAAGCAGTTCGCAAGTGCCTGGATAACAAGGAGATCCAGGAGGCCTACAACTCTGGGCGCATCATGCGTGCTCGCTGGGTCCTCACGTGGAAACTGGTTCCAGATGAGGAACATCCAGAAGCCCTCCGAGATGCCATGTCCAACGCGCAGACCATGGTCACACCTGACGGTCGCAAGAAAGCAAAGGCCCGCATCGTGGTGCTCGGATTTGAACACCCCGATCTACTGGACCCTTCCTTCCGCACCTCGAGCCCGGTTCAAACCAACCTCGGGAGGAACCTCCTGTACCTCATGACCTGCCAGCATGGTTGGGAACTTGAAGGTCTTGACCTTGCCACGGCATTCTTGCAGACCCAGAAGACCGAGGAGGAGGATAAGAAACTCTGGACCTACGGAACTGAAGAGCTTCGAGAAGCCCTAGGCGTTGGTTCCGAAGGCATTCTTCGCATCCTGAAGAACGTGTACGGCTCCACCACGGCACCCCGTGGACTTTGGCAGGATCTCCATGCAACCTTCAAACGTCTTGGTGGCATCTCCCTGACTTCGGAGAGATGCATGTGGGTATGGCTCTCGCAACATCAGAAAGACCAACAAGGCCGACCTCTCGTCATTGGTGCCATGGGTGGTCATGTAGATGATTTCCACCGGACCGGAGACAAGGCCAACCCTGAATGGAATGAGGTCTGCCAGCAGGTTGACCGTGCCTACGTTTGGGGTACCATCAAGCGTGGAGAATATCGCCACGCTGGCACCGATCTCGTCATCGGCAAGGATGAAAACGGTGACACCACGATCACCGTCGACCAACAGTACTACATCGAGTCCCTCCAGGACGTGAACATCCCTCCCGAACGCCTTCGTCAAGTGGACTCCGTTCTGGATTCCACCGAAGTTGGACACTGCCGAGCTACCCTGGGAGCCCTGCAGTGGGTTGCGGTACAAACTCAACCACAGCTCAGTGCGAGATGCAATCTCCTGCTCACCGAGGTGACCGTGACTCCTTCGACCTCCGTTGCAAGAGAAATTCAACAAATGGTGTGTGAGGTTCGCAGGAATCCCGTCAAGCTGGAATTCTTCAAGCTGCCTGGAGTCCAATTTTGGACCGACGTCGTGTTCATCACCATGGGCGACCAAGCTCACGCCAACCGACCTCAAGGAGATAGCACTGGCGGCATGATCACCGTTGCTTCCGGCCCACGAGCAATCACTGGCGCACCCACCAAGATGTGTCTTTTGACCTGGCGATGCTGGAAACTCAAACGCAAGGCCATCAGCTCGAACGACGCTGAGGTACAAGCCATGGTCGAATCCGAGGACAACAACTTTCGGATGCGACTTCTTTGGTGCGAACTTCATGGCCAGTCCATCCACCAGCACCGCGACACCGACAAGGTCTCTGCCGGCGAAGAGGTGGTCAAGCTTGTCAAGGGCGTGGTCACTACAGACTCCCGAGGCGGATACGATGCTGTGACTCGCCATGAGTCCCCGATGCTTGGGCTCTCCAACATGAGAGCCGCGCTTCAAGCCTTTCAAGTGACTTGGGCGATGCCTTGACCAAGAAGGCACCTTCATGCAGAGCCGGGTTACTGCAGTTTCTGAAGACCTCTGTGTGGTCTATAGCCTTCGACCCCAGCTTCCAGAGCGCTCGCAAGAATGCCAAGGCGGGCAAGTCAGCGCTGCAGACCCTGCAGAATCCCTCGTCTACCTCAACGGCCCGATCCCGAAGTAAGCCAATCACGTCATCAACTGAGAATGATTTTGTGCCCATGCAACACGGGCATTTAGAGGCTCATCAGTTGATGCCATGCATGTAGATTGTCCAGACTGCAGTCATGTCCCTTCCGCAGCTGAAGGGCCCTTTTGCTTGTAGCCGAGCCAGACATTTGGCCACGACCCCCATAGTCAGCTGCACAGGCGGCTTGAGAAGAAACAAGGCTTGGCGCCATTCGCTCCCCGCGCTACTCCCGCTGCACAAAGGGAGGTGAAAAGAGGGCCCTTAGGGAATCCTTGGAGTGTTTCCAAAAGTTGGGGACCCCCTTGTGGTTTGGTGTGGGTTCAGATAGGCAACCTCGTCATATGGCTCACTCGCGGAAAAGAATCGCTAGAGCCTCGGGCTTTTTCTGAGCGCTTTGCAAAGCATCTGGAGGATCCTGGAAAACTATTGTATAGTAGACCAAGTGTCATGGAATCATAAAACATGTTTTTTGCTGAGGGTCAAGACATGAGCATCTTAAGCCACGGATTCACGAGTTCCTTGAGCCTGCAAGTAGGTCTCTATTGGCATACGCACATGTCGACTGCATTCGTTGCAGATATGGATGGTCAAGGTTTGTTATCAAACATTGCCAGCTACTTTGTAGTAATTTGCTACTTAGTCTTGAGGTGGTCGTGCTGTGGCAATCAATTGATGAAGTCTCAGTTCTTCCATATGTGTCCCTCCCCTTCAACACGCATCACGTTTGGGGCAAGTTATGCTAATTTTGCATGGGGATTTGCATGCATCTAAGCCGCAACTCAAACTATTGCAAGAACATCAAACTCCTGGGCTGTAGTGGTTGTATATCTCATTCACTCTTTGTGGTATTGGACACCGTTCGTGTGTGCATGTGATTTGCATTTCTGTGCATATCTTTGAACATAGCACCTTGGATAGAACAGCTACCCTCAGGGGCTCAGGGGTGGTACAAACCATATTTGAAGCCGTGCGCCTGTAGATGGGTGTTTCTTCTAAGACTACCCCCGTTTAGGGTATTTGTGTGTCTTAAAGGAGCAAACGGATATCACCCCTGTTAGGGGCCTTTTTTTGAGATGACCCTATACATCGCTGGCGGCCATGGGGACGTATCCACTAGACATGGGACCCCGAAGCGACCCATAGCTCCGATAGCGCAAATCGATGGCGCTGGCGCCGCATGCCTTCAGCAGCAGCCGGCGGTGGCTGGTGGTGGACACCGATGCAGGCGCCCGCCCGGCGAAGCGACCACACCTGTCAGGTATGAAAACCCAAACCCAAATGGGGTAGAGGAAATATGCAGAGTCAAGTGTTCTAAGTAAGAGTGGAAAACTAGAGACTAAGAGCGGGAAAGAGGGATACTAAGAGCGGAAAACATGATACATGGAGAGTCTGAAAGTTCTAGTTTCTGCGTAGCCCAGATTTTCGAGGCATTCCCGAAAAAAGGGAGATTCCTGGATGGCGCTGGAACCCGACTTTATTGGCTACCAGTTTCAATTGGGTCGCACCTGCGTTTTGGCGGAGAAGGAAGGGCGGAAGAAGAAGAATTGTATCCTCGCGTGCGCCCAGCCAAATCAAACCTGTTGAAGGTTGGGTGTCGTTCGGACATTGCAACTGTCCGCCTTGGCCCCTTTGCTTGTTCAAAACTTGGTTAAGCTGGGGATCCCCAATCATGTTTGAAATGCAACCAAGAAAAAGACAACATGCCGGTTTCCTGTTTGAACATCTTTCATTTCCCGGGCAAACAGGCCTGGTGGTTTCTCGTTGATCAAAGTGGAGGAGTCGACGATGCCATCGCCCTATGCATGGTCATGAAGCTCGCCGAGCGGTACAACTTTGAGCGTCTGGGCGAAAGGCCAACCAGCGGTAACCAGCGGGACTCCGAAGCCTAAAGCAACCAACACGGATTCCCATTGGCCGTTTCAAACGCTGGTTCTACGACCTGGTTCACACTTAAAGGGGCAGGGACCTAGTAAGTGGTTAGTAAGCCTGGTTACTTATAGCCATGGTAAGTGGCAGAAAACTATGGTCATTACCCCACTTACTAAGTACACGCCCCAAGTAGGGTTTTTCGGAAGGCCTACATCAACCTTTGTAACCATCTCAGCAGGGGCACTGCGCAAATCCCCCGTTCTTTCGACCAAAGGTGAACGTGTCTACGCAGTGCCGCCCCCTTTTTTGCGAAAACCGAAATGAGGAGGTTTCAATGACAGTCTGGGCTCTGCCTACCTGCCCCAGAAGGGCAAATCAAGAGCTTGGGCCGCGCAGGGTAGAGAGAGATGGTCATATTTGTGTTCCCACAAACTATTGCATATGTGTAGGGCACATGAAATCTGAAACAGAGTCATGCAGATCTTTGTTTTCTATGTGCCCCATGGGCCAAGATACTTCGCGTAAGGGACTTGGCGAAAGGGAAATCGGGGGAGGCCGGCCCGTCCCGAAACCTGGCCGAAGACCTGGAAATTTTCTCTCCGCGCGGGGGACCTGGCCCTGCCAAAAAAAATGACTGGCGCTATTTGGGCCTGGTGCCCAAATATTATAAGCAAACCAAGCACACTCAACCCGAAAACCGAGGTAACTTACGGCAAATTCGGGGGTTTCCTGGTTCCCCTTGTACAAATAAAGGGCATCCGCCAACCCTAAGCAAGCGCGCCAAAAGCGTCACAGTTGCCGGCTTGAAGTGCGGGGGAGGTGGGCCTTCCTGTCCAAAGGTCTCGCAGAAAACAGACTTGAACCTTTTGGGTTGGATTCAGGTTTGTATCCCCTGTCCCATGTCACCAAATTTGTCAGCCAGGGTCTGGTTCGAGAAGGCAAAGTAACCCGCTAGCGGTTTCAAAGGCCCTGTCAAGCCATCGGCCGTGTCGCAAGCCAGCTCCCCGGTGCCGAACAGGTTTCGAACACTGAGCATGACATACCGGGTGAGTCCGAAGACCCGTTCACCAATTTAGTACGGGTCTGCGAGTGCTTCTATCTTATTTCTCGTTCAGCGTCCAAACTTTTAGCTGCTAGTCTTCATGTTGGTCAAGGGCCAAGTTGCAAGTGTTGCTCGCCAGTCAATTCAGCATGTCATCGTGGAAGCGGGCCAGTCAGCCAGAAACAGGTGCAGCCGCCCTTTGACTCCTTTACATGGTTTTTTAGGTAGACCACCTGAATGCCAGATTTTGATTGTGACTAAGTTGTGGACTTATATCTAGGTACGCTTCGTTCTCTTCCAAACAATTTTACGCTTTGCTTCCATTTAGTTAGGAATACATTTTTTCCCCCTGTTGGTTTTAAAGGGAATCTATCACTACTGGACACATATATATATATATATGTTTTTTGTTTTCCAGGGGACATAAGCAAATAACTGAATGCGAACAAGATTTGTTTTACTCCAGATGCGCGCCCGCCCAGAGCCCCCAATAAGTCACCTTTTCTTTTCAGGGTTGTGGGATCACTCGGGGTTTATCCCAACTTCTGTGATACAAGGGAATCCCCCTTTCTATGAACAGTTTAGTCTTTGGGAAGCCCTTTCTGTTGTATCATAGAAGTGGTCATTTTCCACGGCCCTGGTTATCTTCCCTTTGTGAGTACCATAGGAATTTACATACCCAATCCCATGTCCACTGCAGATGGAAACTGGAAAGCCCTTGGTTCCCCGTTCGGCTACAACGAATCACGGGGGTAAGGCCAGCGACCCCACTTGTTTTCTGTTGCAGCAAGCCGAAGGCTGAAACTCATCACGTGCTGCTTCGGCAATTGCGGCGTGGATCAGGCCTTGGTGAAGCAAACTCTGGCGTGAAAGGAATTTCGCCATGGCTATCAAAGGCTTCGTCAAGTGACCTTCAAGTGGGGCTTCCTTTCCTTCTTCTTTTTTTTTGGCGGGGGGGTTCTTTTTGGGTTTTTTGGGGGGAAGGGAGGGGGACATTTGACAGCCATCGGGAGGCCGTTCAGAACAACTGCGCTTTACTTTAGGGCCCCTTCTCGATCCCTTCAGCTGGGAGGAAGCATCGCCCGCTTTGCCACGTGATGTTACGGCAAAGATCCATCGGAAGCCAGAGAGGTTGCCAGAACTGACATTTGCTGATTTCCAGGGGGCGAAAAAGTTAAATGGAAGATACCGGAAGCCCCAAAATGGACCGAACAATTGGCCCATGCCTTCGCCCGGGTTCTTTCGCCATTCGGGAAATCTCTAAAGAGCAACCACGCCATTTTCTCAAAGGCCCCCTTCAGGCCCGTTGATGTCCAAGTCGCTCGGGGAAACCCCACTTTGTGATTCTTGGTTGTGCCTGGCATGGTTTAGAGTAAGAGCATGTAAGGGCTGCATAAACCTTTTGCAGAACCAGAAGGTGACTGGGCTTTTCCCTCACGCTCAATGAGCGGGGAGGCATTCCTGATAGAAGCAACAGTCCATGGGGTGGTTTCGATGAGGTGAGTCGGATATCTCAAGCATTTTACCACCAGTCACTGGGTTTGGTTCTGTTCACCTGCAATGCTTGCCTTTCTTCTTGGGGCTTAGGGAACTCTGTTTGGTCCCCAGGATGAAGGGCTAAAATGCACCTCACACGTGTTCCGTTTTAGGACATGCTTGGGCTTAGGGTTTGAGCTTGGGGTTTAGGTTTGGGGTTTTGGGTTTAAGGGTTTCGGTTTTTGAGGTGTTCAAGGTTCAAGTTCGGCCCCAAAACAGCCCAAACCACTGGCCCTGCCCAGTAAGTAGCAAGTAGCTAATATAAGGCTTACGTTTAGGGCCTTCGGGTTTTGGGGGTTTCTTAGGGTTTAGGTGTCGTTCTTTTTGTTTTTTTTTGAGGGTTTACTTCGCATAGCCCAGTTTGTAACTTATGGTATTGGGACCCTAGTCCAAGCTTCGCCTTCCAAAGGGCCCCCAAAACGCCAACGGCCCTGCCGTTGGGTTCCGCCGTCCAAAAAGTGCGTTAAGAAGAAACACATGGATTGGCCTTTGGTGCAAATTTTTGCCATGGGATGTTGGGACTTTTTGCCTTTTTGCCAACTAATGGGCTTTCCGTACTAAACCACTAAAAGTTAGTCACTTTTGGCAAATAAGCAGAAAGCAACCGAGTGGCAGTAGGATGAGCGCCAATCTTGTGCGCAAGCTTCCAACAAACCTTCTAATAGCAAAGCCCTGGGCTATGGTGATTTTCTGGGAAGATTCGGATCTTGTTCAGCACCCCTTTTTCCTTTTCCCAGAGGCTTCCGATTCATTTAGGGCCCTCAAACAGCCAGGTTTTGAGACCCCCAAACACCTCCGGGGTGTCCAATGGAGGGGTCGGGTCTTCCATTGAAAGGTCCAGGAGCCTCTGGGTTGGTGGATACTTGCTTTCCCAGAGGGTCCCTTGGTACCTTCTAAGAAGGTACTTAGACCCCGTTTTACCTCCCAAAAGCCATCCTCATGAGGTACCAAGGGACGCTCTGGGTTTGTGATTTAGAGTGCATTTTTTGGGATTGGTTTAAAGGAACACCACGTGGAAATCACGCCTTCCGTGGCTTCCTTCCAATCCCCCCCTCCCCCGCATTTTGAGACATACCCAAATGGGTGTGTCTTTTTTTGGTGGGTCCCCCAAAATGGTGGTTTTCCTTTTGGTGTCCCTTTCAAACCAACCAAAAAGGGTACCCTCAAACAAAAACCAGACCCCGAGTTGGTGCTTTCCAGCCTTCCTTGGCGTGGAAGGACGCAGGTTTGGTATGTGATTTGGTCCATTTTTCATTTATTTATTTATTTATTTGTTTAATGTGATTTGCCATATTTGTCGTGTTTCCCTTTTGTTTCGCTGTTCGTTTGTGTGTGATGCTCTGGTTGCCCAGTGATTCGATTTCCCTAGTGAAGGTTAGTAGGGAACAATCCCAACCAAGCATCGTCGTGGATCTCCGCCCTCTTGATTCTTTGCCATAGGTTTGGGGTATTGGACACCCCCTATTAATCAACCCCTGTTTATTAATATGGGAGTGCTTTTCCCTGGATTTAGTGGGGATTTATCACTTTTGGAGGGGAACACCCCCATATATAAATAAACAGGGGTTGATTAATAGGGGGTCAACATTAGACCAGCTTAAATCCATGTCTAACCACTTTAGAGGTAGCCCTGTTGAAACTCGCTGCCTTGTCGGAGAGTCGGCCAGGTGGCTGTCAACGTAGCCAAGTGCCTCGTGGCTGTCGGGTGGATGGGCGAAAACCTGTAGAGGGTGCGCTTCTTTTGTACCTTTGATGCACTCTTGTTGGGAGTTTGTTTTTGAGGTGTTCCCTTTTTTGGGCCGTTGGTTCTGACGGTGGGTCCATGACCCCATTATTTTAGGTAATGACCAACCATTTTTAAAGGGTCATGGAGACTCTGCCCAGAGGGTCCAAGTACCTAAGCAGGTACTTAGGCCCCTTTTACCCCCCATGCCTCCCATTTCCCAGAGTTTGAAGTCACCCGACTCGACTTTTTCAACGTCAGACGTGCCACGAGCCGAGGCATCGCTGCGGCGGCGCCGGCCCAGGTGCCGCCGGTGGCGCTCGGGGCGAAGCAATGCCTCGCCGGGAACGCGACTTGGTTGGGTGGGAACTGGGGTCTCCACAAAAACGCTTTGTTCTTTTGGATTTTTTGGGTCGGACGAAATACGAAAAGCTGCGGAAAACATGCCTTTTCTTGTTGTATTTTACGTTGGACGAAAATTGAACAGACCCGGAAAAACATTGTTTCCCGTGTACCCCAGCCACGGGCCACGGCAAGGGCCCTTTTGGATGGGGACAGGTTTAAAAACCGGGGCCGAGGATTCCTTTCGGGGGGATGTTCACGCCGAGTCCCTGGGTTTCCCTGAGCTGCGAGTTGGACTCGTCCGAATGGTTTGCTCGGTGGATCCCGTCTGCCAGTACGGTAGCTAAGCTGGACCAGGCATTTTCCTAGTGGCTGAACGGGTATTTCTGGTGTTTACCCACAGAGGAGCAAAACTGAGTCACTGAGTATGCGGTTTTTGGTGCAAGGAAAGACATAGGTTTGGTGAACATGCTCAGATTGTTCATGTGGGAGAGGGACATTGGAGGGGCTCGCTAAATTGCCACACCCCCGGAAAACTTACGAATGGTCCTGTGTCCTTTTCGGGGAACGAGGAGTTTTGAGACCGTTTGTTGGTTTGTGTCCAAATAGGAATTGGGGACTCCAATTTGGATTTTGTGATTTGCTGTTTCTAGAGGGTCCAAGTATTTTCTAAGGAGGTCCTCAGACCCCTTTTTACCCCACTTTTAAGCCATCCTCATGAGGTACCCACTAAACCAACCCCTGAGGGTATCGCGTCATTGAACCCAGCAGTTCCAAAAGGCTCCAACCTGCGGCCGCAGCCCGGGATGTTGGGTTGTGCTCGCATGGGATCCATCCTCAGTTTGGTGCAAGCTGACAAGAAGTTTGGGTGGAGAAGAGCGACAAAACCGCAAATTGGCAAACCTTTCCCCTTCGTGAGGTTGCGAGGAAGGAAAACCAGAAGGCCGTTGTTTTTTTCTCCCCCATGAACACAGTGCAGGTGGCAAGGCTCCGGTTTTTGGAGTATTCCAAGGGTTGCTTCCCATTCTTTCCAAAAAGTCGACCGTTTCCTCAGGCTTCGCGCCCATGGTTTTAGGTTTTGGGGTGGAGTGTGGTTGGTTTCCTTGCAAAATGGTTGGGGCATGCAGCGTACGCCATTTTTTCCACCTAAGCAATTGGTGACAAAAGGGCCATACTGGCCAAAATAGCCACCGGGGGCCCATGGTTTTTCTTCTACTCAAGCAGGTGTTGGCCGGATTTTTTTGTGGGGGAGCCTTTGGTGGCTGACGACCATTTTTGGGTTGGGATTTATGTCCAGCAACAACCACTTTAGTTCCAACTAAAGATCCTATCGCCAAGTGTGTCGCCAGAAAGTCGGCATTTG
Source organism: Effrenium voratum (assembly GCA_963377175.1). Lineage (NCBI taxonomy): Eukaryota > Dinophyceae > Suessiales > Symbiodiniaceae > Effrenium > Effrenium voratum. The sequence continues at coordinate 533,796 of CAUJNA010000413.1, read as the reverse complement.
CAACTCAGGCGATCGATGCAAGCCATTTCCACGGCAGTGATGGCTTAGGCACGGGTTTTCGGGCTCATGGCGGGGGTTTTCGGGGGCTTCGCGTCAACAAGCAAAGGGGCTTCGGACCTCATGTTTCTGGGATCCCTTTTGAAATCATGTAGTCCACTTGGCCCCATTTCTCTCATCTGGAGAGGAACTGGGGGGGGGGTGAAGCAGGTTGCGCAAAGGGTTTTTGGGCGCAAGACTCTGAGCTTTGATCTCAGCGCACTCCTAGAATGTGTTTGACCCTGCTGTTTCCCTTTGAAAGCGCCCGTGGAAAACTAATTGCTTTGTGGTGTCACACCCCTTTTATTTCATTTGCACCAGGGGGAACCCAGTTCTACAAGAGGGCACGCTTCATTCAGTGAAGTCGCCATTCGAACATTTAAAAGGATGTAGGAAAGAGTTGAAGCAACGGGTGTTTTTTGTACATGGTTTCGGTGAAGGTACTCGTACAAGGGTGTCCCGTCCTTTTTTGGTAACCACCCACATTTAATGGACTCGCTGTTCTTGGCAGTTTCGCGCGCCGCAATTTGAACTGCTTGGCCGGAATTCGGCCCCTCGTCCGAGTGCGGGAAAAACATCAGCAGCTGGGGTTAAAACGAGCTTACTAGATGATTTCTGATGTGTGATTAATCGTCATTTGCCCAGATTCAACAGATTGAACACGGCGCCGGGTTTGTTTGTTTACTTGCTAAGTGAACAACTACGCTGGGGTTCCCTCAAGTTGGATAAATGTGGTGTTGCCTGTTTGACACCCATTGTGCTGAGATTGTTGATCCACCCCGATCCCCCCCCCACTAAACCAACGGTTTTTCTTTGGTTTCCCCTTGAAAGCAACCCTCAAAACCGTGTTCCACCGAACATCTAGAAAACAAAGGAACCACAAATCGGGAACCCAACCCAAAAACCACAAAAAAAGAGGGGAAAACAAAAATGGTTTAGGGTTTAGGGTTCAGGGTTAAAGAAAAAAAGGGGGGGGGAAAAAAAACGCAGGGCCTCCCACGTCGCCTCGGTGGCAGGCGACGCCAACCTCCCGGCGCCCGACCCTCAGGCCACGCCGACGGATCCGGCGGATCCGGCGGCGGTGCCGGCGCTGCGGCAGCTGCTGGCGCGTGCGCGGGCGGAGGGCACTGAGGCGCGAGCGGCGCGGAACGCGTCTTCGAGTTCTCTGGGTGTGGGGTGTGGGTTGGGTGGGGGAGGTGGGGGGTGGGGTTGGGGTGGGTGGGGGGTTGGGGCGGGTGGGGGGTTGGGTACTTAGTAACCATGTATATCCCACAAAGCCCATGGTTATGGATTCTTACCACACCTACCAGGTACCCGATTTGTTCATGGACCAGAGTCACGGACAATAGTACAAGGGATACCTAGGGTATTTATTTTGACTGGTTCGTCGATTTTGCAGGTTCATGGGTATTGGTTTTATGGCTTTGCCGGCAAGATTGTCACATTCAGCCAGAATCCTTGTTTTGGCGGCCACGGATGCGGTGAAGCCTCCACAAACACACAGCCCAGTGCTGGGCAGGCAGCGATGAACCGACGGACTTCACGGGAAAGGTCAAGAAAAACACTTCCTTCCCAGAGGGTCCCTTGGTACCTCATGAGGATGGCTTAAACGGGGGGTAAAAAGGGGTGACCCTTTGGGTTGAGAGCCACCCCTTAGGTGTCCTTCATGGATCGGAGAACTGCATTTCACATTTCAAGGTTCACTAAGTGGCACTTGGCCCGTAATTGACATCGGGTTGCATCTTTTCCATCAGGTTCTGCGAAGTAGAGTTCGTCCATTTGCCAGGACTATAACATGTTTATGGGCTGAGGTAGCAACGCTGTGGCTCAAAGTGTCTCAAATTGACATGGTTGCTCCACGTCGTTCAATGCCCAAAGCAACGTAGAAAGCAGAAAGGGTTGCCTTTCCTTGGCGGTTCCAAGCCGTACCCTTACACCTTTATATAGGTTGTTTGTGGCGTTTCCAAGTGTAGATTCAACCAACACCGACTATTCAACCAATTCACCAGCACGTGCTCCCTAAATGTCCTCTTTAACACCCCCAATGGAAGCTCTCTGTAAATTGACAGCCGATCGATGATGAGGTGAAATCTTGGTCAGGGAGTTGCCACGGGTTTTGGGACTAAACCGATGGATCCCTCAGGGCAGTAAGGGATCGTGGAGATCATTCCCTCATTCCCTGATATGGCGAATTCTTTGGGACTTGGAAGACCTCACAAGTGGTTGAACCTTTCTCTCCCCGAAGTCTAATTCCCGCCAGGTCACGGTGGTCATGCTAGGCGCGGATTCGCAGATTCGGCGAGTTTTGAGCGAATTCATCCGCGCTTTGGAGGGGCAAAGAACTGGAACCGGGCGCATTTTCCGTGTTTAAACCTGGAGTCTCCTTCTGACCCGAAATGAAAATAGGCTCCATGACCCCATAATTTTAGGTAATGACCAACCAGTTTTAAAGAGTCATGGAGACTCTAGGAAGTTTAAAGGGTGCTTTCCTTGGCTGCCTACTTAGGCTGTGTCGATGCGACCACATCCACTTCGCACCAGTTGGGATTTGGGTGGTTCATCCATTTATTTTTAGGCTTCGTTGATCCCAACTGGTGCGAACTGGATTTCGTTCATTCACAGTATTACCCGGGTACTGGATGCAACTAAACTAAGCGCTTGGGGGGAAAAGAAAAAACATGGTCAATTACACTATAAATTGGTGGTTCTTCTGTTGCAACAGGGGCTCACACCATCCAAAGACCCGGCTACAGGTGTGTTTTTCGGGGTGAGTAACGTGAAGACTTTGGATGAATGAACCCCTAGTGGAGTTTGATTGGGAGTGTCGCCTTTTCGTGGGATTACGGATCAGTTTGGTGGTGCGCCCTACTAGTAGGATGGGCTCAACATTGCCAGGGTCAGGTTTGGGTGCCCCCAACCTGTTTGGCTCCCGCGCTCCTTTGGCAGCTCGGATCCTGTCGAAATTGGGCGCCAAATCGGGCGTCGAAACTTCCAAGGAACCAGCCATGGTTTCGTTGGGGCCGCCCTGGTTTCCTGACCTTTGCAACGGAAAACAGCGTGACTAGCGTCCAGGTGGATCTAGGGCCACATCTTGACTGCTATTGGGCAACGGATCTTTAGACTTTATTTAAAAAATGTTTGGTCAGGACCCTTAATTTTGGGTACTGACCAACCATTTTTAAAGGGTCAGAAGGAGACTCTAGGTATGACTTTTCGGTTGAACTCCAGTTGTGTTTTCCGCTCAACCCCCAAAAAGTGATATATCAACTTTTTGCGTCCAGGATCGAAGGCCAGAGGGCCGATTGGGTCAACCTCCAAATCAAATTGTTGGCCCCCAGTGAACGGGACCCAATCCAACCGTTCTAAGATAGGTTCTAAGATGGGTGCTGAATTCACCTACCAACCAAAATGGTAGATCAATACCCCCGTTGGAATCTCCAGACAAGGTTTGCACCCACCCCCTCCTCCCCATTTGATCAGATAAAATGGGATCCGAAAAAACGGTTCTGAGAACCACAGCCACATCTGGCCGTAGGCCCGCTCACCAACTTGGCCCTGGCGCTGCGGGAAGAACCAGAGCTCCCGCAGATGATCTCAGAGCTGTTTGCGCCTCTGGTGGCGTTGGTTTTTGCGCCATGCTCCAGGCCCTAAAAAGCAGACACAACTGAGCAGAACGACTTCCAGTTGCTTAAGTTGTTTTTCCCCACTGTTGGTTTCAAAGGGAATCTATCACTACTGGAAACATTTTGATTTTTCCCAGGGTCTTAAGCAAATGGAGGACGAACTCAGCCGCAGTGATGGGCTGCTGCATCCGAGGTGATGGGCTGCTGTGGCAACGGGCGCGGCAACCATGGGCGCGCCTTTTGACCGAGATGGGCATGGGGCCTGGAGTTGTGAAAGTATCATTTTTAGGACTTGTAGGAATTTGACCTTCACAGAAGAAGAAATATTGATCTGCTGGTTTTTGTAAAGGGTGTTTGGGGTTGGTTCTAGAGGCAACCTTGGGATTGCGAGAGGGTTACCTAGAGTCACCTAGGTACATTGAGAGTTTAGGGAGGCTTAGGGTTATTGGGGAAACCAAAGGAGCCTTTCCCCCCCGGCTCAGGGCCTTTCCTCTCAGACCCCGCCGATCCGGTTTGTCACTTGGGCAACAGGTACAGCCACCCAGAACCATCAGGAAGAAGCTACAAAAACCAAGGTGGATGCCCCAAATTAACTTTGGCTACTGGGGCATGAGCATTCTCGGACACCTTTTGCGACAGGCACTTGCTAGCGTCCTGAGTCCTACTGACTGAAACCACGCCGTCTCACCAGCATTCGTTCCTCGCATCTGAGCAAGATCATGTGGCGAAACTTGCTCAAGCCCGAAGGTCGCTGATCGGGAGCATGCTGTACAACTGGAGCCCAGCACGAGAGGGCACCGAAACATCCAAAAAGGAACCGGCCCCCACAAACCATCAGGACAAACCACACACACCGACAAAATGGTGAAAACAATACAGCAAGTTAGCGGGGGTCCCGAATGTTCACTTGCAAAGAAATGAGACTTGGACACGTTCTAGTGGTTGTTGATCCACTTTTGCATGGAACCGACCCGCTTTCCTTCAAGGTGGGCTGAGGGAACAAGAAGGCCAAGGACACTCCCAAAGACGCCCCAAAGATGCCGCTAAGACCTAAGACAACGCAAACATGTCTAACCTTGCTCATACACTCGGGGGGGGGGGGGAAGGCCAAGTTCCCCATGTTGGTGTAGTCATCTTCTTGACTTGCCCCTGTTGACGGGCAACACTTGTTTCAAGAACCAGATTGTGGCCGCCCAACGGGAAACAAAAGAAGGTTGCTCAAACAAATCTAGCTGTACTTCCGACTTCTTCTCAGGATTCCGTCTCTTCGAACAATGGACCGCCCAAGGAAAATGAGTGGTTTCTCTGTTCAGTTTGATGGGTGAAGAGAATGGACTTGGAATGGATCAATATTGAGAACAATCATGGTTTGACTAAGCAAGGGGTTGGCTCAACTACCGCCTTCCCCCCCACACGGTTAAGGATTAGGTCAAAGGCGGCAACCTTACAAAACCCTACCAACCCGACCCAAGCGTCTGCTTCCATTACATGTCCAGAAACTGGCTGAGCAAAACTACCCCAGCTTTTGGGCAACCAACACATTCTGCGATATTTCTGGCGCCTTGAGATAGGGGCCCCCTATATATGGTGTGCTTTGCTTTTGGTTTCCCCTTGCAACCACCCCAAAAGGCCAGCCTCAAAAAAAGACACGCTCATTTTTTTATTTAAAAAACCTCATGTAACGAGTCAAAACAGTTCTCGTAGAGGTTCCTAGTCCTCAAACATTTGAGTGTGTTGAACACGGCACCCGGAAAATGGAGAAACGGGGTGTATATACTGGCTGATCCCGTAAAATTTCGGGGTCCCGGAATTTGGGGGTGGAAACCAGCTTTGATCAGCGGAAGTCCCTTCCGAGACCAGTCGCCTTTGGCAAACCTCAACTTTCCATTGGTCCACATGGACTTCGTTGGAATATCCTTCTAGCTCTGGGCCCCTGAGCCCAAGCCAACCCCAGACTGGGAATTCAGGGCGTCCTTTTTTGGTTGCAGTCTAAACCCTTACCTTCCCTCCAACAATCATGGAAGCTGACAGGAGGGTTTTGGAAGACTATTTTCCTTTTGGGCAACCCCTTTGTCCACTTCCATGATTGTTGGAAAGAGGGTACCCATGAGGGGGGGGAATGCAGGAACCCACAAGGCAACTGGGTGCATAAGCGACCGCCGCTCGCGTCGAGGTCACCGAGTTCAACGTCCACGCAGATCCGGAGGCCGCCCAAGAGGTCTTCGCAGCGCGGGGGGTCCCAGGAAAAGAAGCCCCGAGCAGGGCGGGTGGAGACCTAGGTGGAACTCCAGTGGGTTGGTTTCCGATGTTTTCCCTTTGGAGGGGAGGAAAGGGGGGGGTGGGCAGGGGTTCTTTTTCAATTTGTTCTACCCGTTTCCGTTTGGGGGTTGGGGTTCCCTTCAAAAACAGATCTACAACAAACAAGAGAACCCTTGTTTTCCCGTGGACGCCGGAACGCGGTCTTGTGTCCGACAGCGTGATTCAGCTGGCATTGGCGGCCGGGCTGCAAGCCATGCCAACGAGTGACCTGAGCGAAGCTGTTGGTCATTTTTATAGGGCAGACTATGCAGAATAATCTGAAGGTTTCATGTTTGGGTCTGCCTCCGAGTTGGGCCAAGACTTGGTTTTGCGCCCACTCAGGTGGTCTTTGTGGTCCCAGAAAAAAAACTCGAAGGGTAGGTCACCCATTCTGCTCTCTCTTCAGATTCCACCCATTGCCCAAAGGGCTTGGCCCGTTTGTTGAAGAGATTCGGATGCCTGCAGAGAGTGGGGAGCTACAGCCAACCCCAAAACCATTGTAGTTTATTGTACATCGGGGTCACTTAAACAAGATACCCCCTTGTTCCCCTTGGGGATCCCTTACATAAGGTACCCTTGTTTGCCTTGGAGACGATGGAAGGAGGAGGGACAGTAGTACATTGTGTTAAGCAGCCTCCTGTTGTTCCCGCTTAGGGGGTCAAGATCTGATTGTTGAAGCAAATGCTGCCCGTTAAACGGGGGGCATGCTTTCCTGGTGGGTAAGTCAACAGAACTAAAAACAACTGGGCCATCCACTGCCCCCAAGTGTATCAACCTTAAAGAACATTTTGAGGTGAGCCACAATCAAAACCCGGGTAGATGAAGGTTAGTAAGGGACAATCCCCTTGCCATAGCTGCAGATATCCGCCTTCTCAATTCTTGAAGCATGGTTCTGGGATTACGACCATTTTGATACCGAATCGGTTTTGAGCAAGTGACTCACCTCCAGGTTCCAACCACCAATATAACAATGGAATTCATTTTCTCCACCATTCTTCACCTAAGGATGGTCATAATCCCAAAAAATGGTTTTGAGCAAGTGATTCAGGTGGTCCTTGCTCTTTGGGCTCCCTTGGTCACGCTGACCTTTCGAAAGTGGGTCGGTTGCACCCAGCAACCAACAGCATGGAAAATGATCGGATCGACCGGGTCCCACAAAACGGGGGGGGGGGGCAAACCTGGCAACGTATTGAGCGAACAGGTCCAATATTTTGTTGCTTTGCAAGGGAACATTCGAGAACCCCCTAACTTGCTCTATGATGTTTTCTACATGCTTTCTCGTGTGTGTGGTTGGTCCTGGTGGTTTATGTGGTAAATCGGCTGCCAAAACTATGCTTGGCCCCGGTTCCAATTCCATCTGAGGTTCTTCGGTGCCCAGGTCTTGGTGTCGATTTTTCTGGTGGATCCAACTCGCTTCCGGAGTTGGACTTCAAGCTTTTTGAGCTTGGACCTTGGTCAGAAAGTTCCACTCAGACTCACTGATCCAATCCACTCAAGAGGCCTTAGTTCAACCACCTTCAGCTTGAAGCTTGAACCGGTTTTTGGGCTACCCACTCGATGGGAAGTGAGGTAACCAAAATCTAAGAGGTGATTCTGCAATTCGGGATCGTCCGCTTTCTGAGCGGTCCACGCCTAGGTCCAGTAGTCGTGCCCTTTCTCGCCGCTGTTTTTCCCCTACTAAAATAGACTACAGAAAAAATGGTCCCCTACTTTTTTGGTTGGGAGGGTTCCCATACTTAAAAAGATTAAACCGGAAAAAATAAATGGTACCAACTTATTCTAACCTCTCAAATTTGGAGGACCTAGAAGCCCAAAAACGGCGCCACTGGAGGACCTAGACGCCCCAAAACACGGGGGGCGGCGGGCTGCGACGGATGCGGCCGGAGAGATGCGACGTAGGCCTTGGAGCCGGCTCACGGTGAGCAGTTGGGACCTCACCGTCCTGGCCACGGTGCCTTGACCCAAAGCGAATCGACCAGAAGGTTGCCATGTTTCAGAAAAACCTGGACCAGAAGGTCCGTAAATGGCTTACTTACTTGCCCAAAGCGAATCGACCTTTTGACCTTTTAGTTTTCCGGGTTTGGTCTATTTTTAGTCATGACCCCAAAAGGTCAGCCTTTTTTATTTCCAGCTCCTTTGGGCAAGTGAGTATTGGGTAACGGATCCTTGGACTTCAAAGCTTTTTGGTTGAAATCAAGTTGGGTTTTCCACTAACCCCCCCCCCAAAAAAAAAGGTGAGAAACATGCCCAGAAAAGGTGATCACCTTTTGGGACCTGAACATGCCCAGAGGCTTTTTTCTAGCTACCTTCTACGGAGCTACTCTGAGCGACCCCTTTTTACCCCCCTCCCCAAGCAGCCATCGACTCATGAGGTACCGTCCGGGACCAGGGAAAAGTGAACCACTGTTTGCAGGGGGTCGTTGCAGCAACCAAGGTACCGTGGCCCAGCTTCGATGCCCTGCTGGCCACACCCACCCAGGCCGGTCAAGGGTTTTGGAGGTTCGTCCCCCGTTCGGCGGGCTTCTTTGGGGCGCTAGGTTTCCCATTTGGAGGGTTTTAAAGGAAAACACGAAGGAAGACTTCATATTGGTTTTCAAACTGCTCGCTGTTTGAGACAAATGCGTGTGTAAAAACCTGGGAGTATCCAGGAAAAGGTGGTTTTCTTCTGATTTCCCCTTAAAACCACCCCTTTGGTTGGGTGATGCTTGAGTTGTTGTTTTTTTTTGTTTTCCTGGGGGCTTTCCCTGGCAATACAGAGGACGGCCAGCGTGGTCCTATTGGTTTGCAGCTTGTGGAGCTGGAAACTGAAGATGTTCAGGTTTGTGAAACTGATGTGTGCAAAACTTCTTTCGGGCTATGAACATCAAGCAAGGATCAGGAGGGTTGCAATGCTGGTGCTTGCTGTGCATTTTTTTGCAGGCTGGTTTTGGGTGTGACCGGATGGCCCCTTTCGACCTTCTGGAAAACAAATGGCCATGGGTCAAAATCCAAATCGTACCCCCAGTGAACATCCCAATCCAACCACCAAAATAGGTTCTAAAATGGGTGGTGAATTCACCTACCCTAAAATGAATCCATTGGTTTTGACCCACGGCCAAAAAGGCGTAGATTCTTCTCCCCGGAAAGAAGCAACGAGCACTTGGCACTGACCAAGTCTTAGTGACCTTTGACTACAGCGGCCTAACTTAAGAGAACGGGTGGGGTACAAATGGCTTTTCTTAGATCTCAGCTCCTTCGCCCAGTTGACCTTGGCCAGGTGCTTGACCTGCTTCGGAGGGGATTGGAGCAACCCATCGCAGACACCCAAAGAAATATACGTCCTTCAACTGGGCGTAGGGAAGTGGATGAAGACCATCTATGTTTTTTGTTTTTGCTGTGTTGATATTGACTTATTTATTTAGTGGTACTTGTTTTAGTGATTAGACATGTTTACTTGATTGTCTGTTTGTTTTACTTCGTCGTTGATGTACTTTTATTTGTTCATTTATTACTTGGTCGACGTATCATTTTATGTATCGGGTTTCGCGAGGGTACACTTCTTCAGCCGGGTTCAAAGGGAAGCCAAACAAACATCCACCCCATAGGCCCCCCACCTCCGCAATTTCAACACACAGACCACATGGACCTTCCCGACGCAAACCCGGCGCGAGGTGGGCAAGTTCTTTAAGGCGATTTGCCATCTGCCCTACGCTGGGGCCTCGGGGCCTCAAATTCCCAGTGGCCGAATCATTCGGATTCGGCTTGATCAACCGGTCCTTTACATGGGATGACCATTGGTCGGAAAACCACCAAAAAGATGTTTCTTTTTTCACATGGGACAGGCTACCCAGACAGTCCAAGTACCTCATGAGGATGGCTTTTGGGGGGTAAAAAGGAGTCTGCGTACCTCCTTAGAAGGTACCAAGGGACCCTCTGGGTGGCGCGATATGGATTTCGTCCATCCGCAGTAGGTGATTCCAGTGGAACCATTAATTGACTAGAAGCGCTTGGAGACCATCGTACCGTGGAGGGGTCGCCTGACTGGAATGATTTGATTCCCCCTTAACTTCTAGCAAACAACCCATTCTTCAACACGGCCAGACTTAGCTTACCTTCTTGTAAACTGGTTGCCATTGCGGCTCTCATTTTTACTTGCAACTAGCAAAAAGATCTCACTTTTGGCAGGGGGCCTAAGTCTGACCCAGTTAAGCACTGAAAGGAACGTGCCAACACTGTGTTACTTCTTGTTGGAAGCATCTGCGTACCGCAGAGACAGGGCAGTTTTTCTGAGACGCGCTCAATTGAAATGTGTGGTGCAAAAGCAGGATAAGGTATTTGCCTATTATATAGCGAGCTTCCTGGGGGTATAACGAGCGCACCATGATAAAGGCCCTTTACTTGTTTACTTGAGGATCCCTTATTCCAGACAATGGAGTTCATTACAGTAAATTTGGCAGACAAGGTATGATGAATCATGATGAATCCCAAGATCATGGTTCAAGCTGACGATAGCGCAGAGCCAGCAGTCCTGCCAGAGGTCACACAAGGCGATACGGAGAGTAGCCGTGACGCTGGTGATCCTTGCGTGCGAAAAGCCGAAGTTCAAATGAGCCACAATCAAAACCGCGGAAGATGAAGGTTAGTAAGGGGCAGTCCCAGCCAGAAATAGTTGCGGCCGCCTTCCTAATTCTTTACATGGTTCTGTGTCGACCATTTTACTACCGGGTTTTGATTATGACTCAAATTGAGTTTGAAATGCACTCGAGAGTTCCAGATGAGCAGAAGGTGAGCAACGATGGTCTGGGACGAATCGCTAAATGGCTAGCTTTGCCCTGGTTGCAGGGGACTTACAACCATTGCGTTGGTGGGTTACAACCAGGGTTACTAGCCGTTTCGCTAACTCCCATCTAAGTGAGCAAGGTCAACTTCGGATATCCGGACACTGATCAGAGGGATCTGACTGAAACATGAATCGATCCGCCCACTAAAGCGGGCATCCTGGTTGCTTCTCAGCTGACAGTTCTGGAGCTTGCATGCGATGGCTGCCATAAATATTGCAAGTCGGGGAACAAGGGAGCTCCTTGGTTTACTGGTAATTTCCATGTTTTTTGTGGGTGAGTTGGTTGGTTGCAATAGGTAGTCTTGGTCCCCCAGTAAGGTGCCCTTGTACCCTTTTTTCGGGGAGGGTTCCCCTATAAAAATAGACAAAACGGAAAAAAGTGAGTACCCGTATTCTAGCCTCTCTACTGGGGGACCTAGTAGTGCATCCATACCCCTGCCTTGAGAACTTCACATAAGCCCCACTTCTGGCCTGCCTCTCAGAGATCTTGGATCTCAACACGTTGAATGCGACCCTTCTTGGCCGAAGAAGCTGAAGCTCGCGGTTTCCTGCATCCGAACAGGCTTTCGTCCGCACTTGCAGCACTATCACACCTGCTGCCCTCACCCTCAATGTGCCTCAAAGAGGTTTTTTTTCCGCGCGTTCGATGCAGAAATGACCCGCGTGAATCCCTTAAGTGGAGAATGTGGGGGAAGACCCGTCCCTTGTGGAGTTTGGAGACGCTTGAGTGTTCTCAGTTGTTTTTGTTGTTTGCTCCGCAATTCTGATCATTTTTGTTAGCTGCAAAATTAATGCAGTTGGTTTCTTCATGGAAGCCTAAAGCATGATTGCCTTGCAGCTTCAGGACCCTTGGATGAATGAGCTACCTGTGGAACCAATACTCACTTCTCGAGTGCCTGAATTGTTTATTTAAAAAAAAAATAAAAATGTTGGGGGGGAGACCATTTTAGTGCACACTCCCGGAGTTCGATCTCTTTCTGGCCAATCCACTCAAGAAATGCGAAAGTGGGAATCCAAACGCGTCCTCAGAGCCGCTCAACCGTGGCTGAGTTTCACAGGGGGAGTACCCTTTGTGTCGTAAAGGAAAACCTTTTTTTGGGGGGGAGTTCCTTTACCAAACAAACACACACGCACATACACGCAAATGGCAGCCATGTCTGCCTGTGTCCAGTGGTTTTTGCCCCCTGCCGCTTTTTGTCCGCCACTGATTCAGAGCTATGGGGGGGGGGGCCACCCCTCCTTAAAGCGACATTGATCGTTAGTAGAGCTTGGTGCTTAAAGGGGCCATCCATTCACGTCAGGTAAGCGGTGAGAGAAACCATGGCGAGATAACCCACAAAAGCCATGGTGCCTTCAGTGGGAAGCGTTTCCCCATGGTTTCGCTCACCACTTTCCTGACGTGCCGAATCGATCTCCCCAAGTACCCTGGCAAGTTACCAAGCTACCACAGAAACCGGAGCAACCCAGAGACGTCGCGAGAGCTCTCTCCGAGGTGCAGCGTCGCAGTACCGCCTCTTGCAGCCGCAGCAACTCGGCTGAGTCACGGGGCGCCATGAAATGCTGGCCGGGAGGAAACTTAAAGGAAGCCAACCATTTTGCGGCCCCCTACTGTGGATGGACGAAATCCTGCACCACCCAAGAAGCCCTAGAATGATGATTCCCCTGTTAATACCAACAAACAATGGTTTCCCGTGGTTTCAAAGTGGTGCAAGATTTGGTTCATCCACTGTATATTTTCAGACAACCTTGTATCTTTTGGAAGGGGATACCCGCTTTATTGTTGGCGATGAATTGTATAGTTGGACTCTACTCAAAGATGTTTTGTGGATCAGGATGTGGGTGAGCGGTCGTGGTTGAATGGGAAAAGGAGCACCATCCATTTTGCGGGTCACTCCTATTGTCACGCATACCCACACGGTTTTACTTGCCCAACGGAAACACCGGGATTGCCTGTTTTTGCACGTGGTTTGCGGACAGGTTCTCACTCTGAGAGCTTATGGACTTGAGACTTTTCTTTTGGACCAAAGTCAAAGAACCAGCAATATCTAATACTATCTACCGGATGAAGTAACCAGAATGATCAAAGACTTCAATGTTGAAATGGAGCGAAAAGACAAGTCAAAAACATAAGAATTTCTTACAACTTTCAATAAAGATGTTTAATGATAATTGGCAGCGTTCTTTTTGGCCAGTCCACTCCAGGGGACGTGAGACCGAGGCCAGCAGGGCTGCTGGGCGTCGCTGGCTGCCTGTGTGCTGGACTTGTGTGCCCCGCTGCTGCGCAACCTCGAGAGCACGCACACAGGAGTGTGGAAAACCACCCCAAGAAGAAGTCAGAAAGCAGGGTGTCCCCACATTATGTGTTTTTTTTTGTTGGGGGGGGGAAGAAGCTGAATGAAGCAACAGGCAGGTTTGGTTGGAGAAGCAGGTTTGCTTGGTTGGGTCATCAGTTGAGAGGATTTAGGTCCACCAACCACTTGTGGAGTTCCCTAGTGAGAATCATAGCCATGGGCGCCATGGGTTGACGGTGTCAAAGTTCGGGGACCCCATCTCCGAAAGACAGCTAAGAAAATCCTCCCGTTGGGCGCATGGTTTGAGGTTGCCACTTTCTGTGATACCAAGGAGCCCCTTTCAAAGCGATCAATCACGGGAAAGGCCCAAAGATGGGGACTAGGCTTAGCATTTGCCACATGGGTGTGGCTCAAAATTTAACGATCGGAGGGGCAAGCCGCAGGTTTTGGTCCATGTTTCCACAGGGCAACCCATTTCGGAATTCCGGTTTTTTGAGCCACAGCCTACGAAATTTCAGAGAGAACCCGGGAAGCACACGGATCCGAGTCTTGGATCCGAATCCTTCGGAATCCCCAGGACTTTGGGCTTTGCGGTCCTTGCCCGGGGCCATCATTTGCGATGCGCTTCGGCCGAAGTTTCGGCTTCGAAACCTCGCGCGCCCATGAGGTCTCTAGGTCCAGCTAGGTGCCCGTTCGCACCCGGTTGTTTTTTTGGTTGGGAGGGTTCCCCTATTAAAACAGACGTCCTGTTTTTGGGGGAAGGGTTCAACCCGACTGAAATAGACTACAGAAAAAAAAAGCAAGATTCCAACTGCTTCTAACCTCTCTACTGGAGGACCTAGGGTGGCTTCCTCTAGAGTCCCCTTATGCCCAAAACAAGCTGCTTCCCTCATGCCCAAGGATTCCTCCAAGAAATCGACACACCTATATACATGTCCCATGGTTTGGCGGGGAAAATGGAAAGACAAGTCCCTCATCTTGCTCGTAACTTGGGGAATGTAGGGGGAAACTTGGGGAAACTAGAAAAACGGACACGTGAATCTCTCTTGCCCAAGATAGCTGGCAACAACTGTGATCACCTTTTGGGACCTGAACGCGAACAAACACTCTAGGGCTTGATTCCCCATTCTTTTCAACCATCGTTCGTTTCAAAAACCAGCCGATTTCGCTGGGATTCTGGAGGTTTTCTAGAAAGAAGGATCCCTAGAAAGAATGGAGAAGGTGCCCCTACAAACACATGAGAACCCTAGGTCCCAAGGTCGGGTTCTGGACAGCCGACAAAAAATCAGCAGAACCAAAGTTCTGGCGCTGACGCTTCGACGGGACTGGCTGAGCGGCTGGGTTCCTAGTCTGCCATAAAGGCCAGAGTAGTGGGAATGGGACCTTTGTACTTTCAAGCCAAACCAGGTTAGGGTCGTAGGAGCACACTACTTCCTTTGGGTCGTTCTCATAGTTCAGCTGGTAGAGACGCACCAAGCCTCTGATTTTAGGGAACTCGTCTTTGTTGCTTTGGTTGGGGGATTTGAACCCCTGGTTCTTACAGAGGGTGAGTGGGAAGCCACTCGATGACTAGTATCCCCTGACAATCTGAACAGTCTCCATGACCTCATTAGGCGTGGGGTAACGCACATCCATCATTTCGGGGCACTGACTCATTCCCAGCAATTCATGGAGACTCCCCGCAGAATTCACAAGCTGAAAAAATAGGTAATCCTACTGTGGATGGACGAAATATCGCACCACTTTGAAACCATGGGAAACCATTGTTTGTTGGTATTCACATGGGAATCATCATTCTAGTGTTTCTTGGGTGTTGCAGGATTTCGTCCATCCATAATGAGGGATCTCATCTAGAGGTTGTTTTACCCCCAGGTGCCCTCCCCTTAAACATACAGGAGCCCCAGGAGAATATCGTCTGCCGAATGGGAATTGGTTCCGGGCATTTGAGGCCAACCTTCCTTTGCAGATCCTGACAGGAAGCATGACCCGAAGCCATGTGTGTGTTCTTGTAACGCTACCCTCTCTGTGTGGCTTCAAATGGCAAACAAAAGGACTGTGGATGGGAAAATCCTGCATCAGTTGATGGGTGATTTATCCCACTATTTATGGGGTTTCATTTGCATCCCACTATTTATGGGGTTTCATTGATCCCAACTGATTCCCGGGATTTCGTCCGTCCGCAGTAGAGTAACTTCCTGCGACTTTTGGCCAAAGCCGTCGGCCAATTCCCGCCTGAAGCCGATTCAGCAGGGACTGGTACCCATAATCGAACTCGTGGTTTCCGAAGGTGGCATAGTCCAGCACATGCACACCAGGAACAACCCCTTGTTTGGGGGTCCCATGTTAGCGAGACGCTCGCTCTTGAGGCGGTGACGGTCGCCATGGTGCTGCGACCAGACCTGGTTCTCCGGAGCAGCGAGGGGCCGAGGGGCGCATGTGGGGCAAGTTCCTTTGCTAAGTACAACCCAGGGGTGGTTGATGCCCCCAAAACAACCTCTGGGTTTGAGTCTACCTTTGGATAGTGGGCGCTAAATCGCCACAAATGGAACTCAGCTGCCCTGTGGTTGGTTCTACTTGAAACTGTTTGGAAAGCAGTTGCTGTCTTCGCACTATGCAACACTCTTTCCCTCCAATTGGCTCTTCAAAAGCAATGCTTGATCCGGACAGATGGTAGTGGTCTGCCCACTCGTTTCGGTCTGTAGGATTTTCGGGTTCGCCCTTCCCCCCGTATTGCCCACAACCCAGATTTGTCTTGCTGCGTGGAGCTAGGTGTGTTTGTTTCTTGCGATAATCTGTGAGAGGCCGACACGCACTTGGTGCATCGCCCCGCCAACGGGAACCCCATGCCATATTGCTAACCCCGTTGATTTATAGGCGTGTGTCCCGTTTTGGTGGGTTGACTTTTGAAGGGGCACTTCGCCCCCACTTTGGTCTATTGATCCGGGAGTTCCCATGAGGTCGGCAAGGGAACCAGCTTTAACTGGGCTGTTTCTAATGGAGGGTTGGCAATCTCAACCCGTGGGAAAGCCAGCACAAGGACAATTCTCATCAACCCCAGGCAAGCATCTTGCGGATTGCCTTTGAACAGCCCGATTTGAAGAAAGTGAGTACGGCAAAAGGGTGCCTATTCCGAACCGGATTCCTGGGATCCATTGGAACAGTTTTGATTGGAAGGCTATGTGGCAAATCGATTTGGAACCGAAGCAAAGGTCAGGAGGCAGGGTACTCAAAGGTCAACAGGTCAAGCAAGGGTGGCTTGGACCCTCAAAGTTTGGACCGGTCAACTAAACTCCTAAATGGTTTTCCTTTTGAGTTTCCCAGTGCTTCCCGTTCCCACTATGATGCGTAACTAGGTATTTCGCCCTCTAGGTTTTACATGGTCCCTGGGTACCTATAATGGCAACTGGAAGCACTGCATTCCCTTTCAACTTGTTGTTTTTTGTTTTGGGTTCTTACTCGGGGGCTGCAGTTTAACAGTCAGTGGGAACAATTCAGGGTGTTGGGAATGAACCTCTGGTTTTCCTTAAAGGAAACAATAGGGGGCGGTTTTTGTTTGGGGGGGTCATTCCATTTCTCATTCCCTGCAAGAAAGTTTACACCGTTTACCCAAGAACCACCTCGTGTCAGCTTCTTGGAGCCATCCGAACGCTTAGGCGAGGTCCACATCGAAGTAGAGCTGAGCGGGGCAAGGGGGCCCGTTTCCCCGACACCTGGGACAGAAGATTTGGGTGTGTTGTTTTGTGAGGGCAGCCCTTTTTGGGCTGCTTCTCATGGGACACCAAAAGCCAAACCGATTCTTGGTGGGATTTGGATCCCACCAACAACCAGGGCGAAACCGCACCAAACGTCCCACGCCCTCTTGGGGAAACACGTAATTTTGATCGTGCCGTCTCCTGCCGTGTATAGTAGGTCTGTTTCAACATGGGGATTTGGACCCAAGATGGACAGGGGGTGTATATTAAGAGACAGAGTTTGGGCTATGGGTAGCCTTTTTTTTGTGCAAGCACCTTCTTGAAAGTGACAACGTCAGGGGGGTGGGCCGTGAACCAGGGGGTTGAAACAAGCCCACCATTAAGGTCCCTTTGCGGCGATGAATGAACTCGTTGAAACGCGCCCGCCATTTCTGTCCCTTTACGGCAATGTATGAGGGGGTGGAAGCGAGCCCACCACTAACGTCTTCACTGTTTTTTCAACTTGATTTGTTTTTGTTTGCGTCTGTTGTTTTGTTCATTTTGAGATGCGGGCTGCACAAAACAAATCTTAACCCTACCAAGGGTTGTGAAGATGTCCCTTTGCTTTGTCCTGAATTATGCCCTGCGGATTCGTTCGGAAACTGATCTGGATGTTGCAATCCATGAGACCCGGTAATTGTTGCGCAGGGACAGCAGATGGGGTCCAGTGGGTTTGCCTCATTCGTTTTTTGGGTGGGAAACCGCCCTAGGGTTACCTCAAAGGGATATCGGATTGGGGGGGGGGGGGGGGGTAGACTCCAAGAAAGAGTGGGGGAGAGTAAGCGAGTGAGGGGTGTTCGTTGCAGATACCAGCATCGCCCTTAAAGTAGAGAGAGCCACAACAAAGAAGGACCAAAGTGCCTTCCCCATCTTTATCAAAAGGATCATGAGCCACAATCAAATCGGTCGGCTGGATGAAGGGCAGGCAGTTGGAATCCCAACCAGAGATAGGTGCGGCCGCCCGTTTGCTTCTTAGATTCTTTGCGTAGATTTTGGATAGACCACTTTAGTATACACCTCACAATGGAGTGGGTGAAGGTTGCGCAATCCCCTCCTGTTGGTTTGATCGTTCTCTAAGTCGACGACAATTGTTAGATCTACGTTCATCCTGGTGTGTGTTCCTTCAAAAGGCCGGTTCCCAAATACTTGGCGCGGATGGTCATCAACCACTTGATAAGGGTGTTCAACAACCATTCTAAGTATTCCATCTATGAGTGTCTGAACAAACGATCTTGCGCGCTCTTAGCTTTTTAGGTCGTTGGGTTCTCCTGTTGTTTGGCAAGACCATTTCATTGGCGACAAGTTTGGTTTTGGCCAATCTCAAGCAGCGGGGCCTTTCAGTCATTTCTTTCTCCTCGGAGGCCCGACACGTCCCAGTAATGTCAACGCCTTTCCGCGTCGCACAAGCTGGGGCAGCTTTTTGCCATAGCTTGCCTTTTGCTGAGGATCTTCCATCGGCCTTGAAGGCTTTCAACGCCTCAAGCTTGAAGTTTCTTTTTCCCCCAGTAGTGCCCTTTTACCCTTTTTTGAGTAGGGTTCTCCTGCTGTACCCTTATTCTAACCTCTGGAGGACCTAGGTTTGTTCCTTTTTGAGCCTAGTTGTTCGCTGCGGAGGGCAGCTTGCGCCAACACATTCATCCACGGTTCCACGACCAACCACGACCAGCACTCCAGGTCCGACTTCGCTTTTTTTAGCACGCGTGCTGCCACGGAGAAGCATTCTGCCGAACCGCGCTGAGTGAATCTTCGCGTATGATCAAAAAACCTCCCCCTGAATGAAGTTTTCTTGTGGGTCAGCGCTGATTAAACACCCCCCTATATAAAGTTGTGTTGTTTTTCTGCGGGAAATCCAGACACGCTCGCAAAAACACACCAAACAAGACGCACGCACAGGTTCGCCAGCCACTAGCTGGTCTGATTGGTCAGTATCTGCCTTGCCTGCCTCAAACTTTCAGATCTGCAAGAGCTCTACAGTAATGGCCCCTGCCTCCCACCTCCCAGAAAAAATATATAGAAAAGGCCATCCATCTTCAACTCCAATTTGAGAAGCCTGTCTCTGTAAAAAGCGCAAGGTTTGAACGGTATGTCCCTTGAAGCTTGCCCCCTATGATCCTAAACATCTAGATTTTGGAACCCCAGAAAAACCTCAGCCCCCAAGCTGCAAATTCTTTACACACTCTTGTTCAAAAAGTGGCCCCTAATTAATGAGCCCTACAAGGGGGCACTTGGGGACCCCCTAAACAAAGATTCCCGCGTCGCCCGCCAGAACAAAAGACGTCACCAGCAATTCTAAAATCAATTGGATACTCAATCCTGCAAGTCACATCTCAAAAAAGAGGCTCCAGCAACAGTAAAGCTCAACTAAGTGGAAACTCAAAAAACTCAAGTCAAATCTGAAAGGAGGCTCCAGCAATACTAAACCAATTGGCAACTCAAATCCACCAATACTAAACCATTGGAAACCCAAACCCGATCTCAAAAGGAGGCTCCAGCAATACTAAATCAATTGAAACACAACAAATCTGTGAGCAATCTTTGCAATTCCTAATCAAGTTGGGAGAACTATTGGGGGTGGGATGTTGTTTGGGGGGCGGGGCCGGGGGGGGGGGGGGTTATTAGGGCAAGTACCAGTAGCCCTGCGCAGCATCGTAGGTGGGGAGAGGGAGGGCGGAAGAGAGAGAGAGAGAGAGAGACAGTGACAGAGAGAGAGGGAGAGATAGATCAAGAGAGAGAAACAGAGATGGAGCGAGAGGGACACAGAGAGAGAGAGAGAGAGAGTGACAGAGAGATCGAGCGAGAGAAACAGAGATGGAGAGAGAGAGAGAGAGAGACAGACAGACAGAGAGAGAGAGAGAGTGAGAGTGAGAGAGAGAGAGTGAGAGAGAGAGAGAGGGAGGGAGGGAGGGAGGGAGGGAGGGAGGGAGGGAGGGAGTTGAGGGAGGGAGGGAGTTGAGGGAGGGAGGGAGTTGAGGGAGGGAGGGAGTTGAGGGAGGGAGGGAGAGGGAGAAAGAGAGGGAGAGAGAGCCTGCTATTCTTGCACGGTTCGTGGCGACGCTTCTTGGCGACGCTTGTAGCAGAGCTTGCTCCCGGTCAAGGGCTGCCATGATCCCTGACTTTCGCTTGCCCGTGTAGCCTTTGCGCAGTTCGAGCATGCTGTAGCTCGCGCACGTTCTTTTGCGCACGTGCTGTCGCGCGGCAGACAGCGACCTCAGCTTTCAGGGTTAAGATGTTCAAGAACCACGCTGTTCGTGGAAGATGCCTCTTTTTCTCATCACGAGTTGACATCATGCCCAGAAACAAGGGGGTATTGAGTGTAGGAGGTGGTCTGAGCCATGCGGAGCCGCCTAGGCGATTACACGCGGACAGACAGTGGTGGATGCGCTCTCAGAGGGTTGCAGAGCTGCTCCCCGAGATAAACCTGAACGGGCTCCAGGGAAGTGCCACAGAGCGCAAAATGTGTTCTACACGTTTTGGGTGCCCAAACTGGGATTGAAAAGGCATGCCTGGTTTTCCGGATGAGTCCGCACTTCTTTCTCCTTCTTGGGGTTCCTGCAACTTCCCTTTCAAACCGCAAGCAGCTTTCAATTTCAGCAGGCAGTGTGTGTGTGTGTATATCTACCCCTCATATCCCTCTTTCAACCAGCAACCGGCTCACACACACACACACACACTTGGGAATTATGCAGCTAGCTGTTGCAGGATTTTGCCACCCCTTTTTCCAGACGACCCAAAACCATGGCAAAAGGAACATGGGTCAGGGCCCCCTTTTTTGTCCATGACGGATTAAAACATCACGTCTTTTGGGTGCAGTTAAAGTGAGTTTCCTTTTGGCGAAGTGGTGGTTTCCATGGGGACCTGTGCGCGAAGGATTGGGGCACCTGCTTTGACGGCGTCCACCGGCTGAAGCATGTGCGCTGGGTCGATGAGGTGCGTGGAGTTGCCCAATCGAATGGCCTGCGGATGTTTAAAGTACCCAGACTCCCAGTCGTGCATTTTCCTTTTTGGCACGGAGGTTCCATTGAAACCAACCAACAAAAAGTGTGCTTCTTTCTCATGGCCATCGGGGGTCTGGGAATATGCAACCCCAGTTCAATTGCTTAGTCTTTTCCACCCTTTCCTTTGGGGAAGCGTTGCTCTTCAAACTCAAGCAACAGACAAGTGCCCCGTTTTGCAGCCGCAAAGATGTCTGCAGCAAGTAGAGGAACATGGATTCCTGCAAATAGCAGCAATTCACAGATGTGGTGGGGTAAAACTCACGTGCAAGAATACTTAGGGCATCCACCATACCAGTGGAAAACTGGGCTTGGGCTTTAGGCTTTTGGGTGGAAACCACTTTCTGTTGCCAGAGGAATCCTCTCAAGAGTGACAAAGTAGTCACAGGGACGGAATCCAACTTTGTCGCAGAAATGGCTTCAGTCAAGCTGTTTATGGCAAGCGCAAGTAGAGAGCTCAGGTTCTTGTCTTGGGTTTTACTTCAGATTTAACGTGGAATAGACATATCAGGTTATCATGTTTCAAATATGTGAAGCGGCAAAGAAGCACAATAATGTGGTAAAATGCAAGTCATGTCAAAACGGCACAATCTGCACATCTGTTCCGCACTGATCTTGACGGCCGACCGCACTGAATTTCTTTGGGGCTGGCTCTCATATCCCAAGACCTCAGCGATTTTCCGGAAGGCTGCAACTTTGGTACTTGGCCCGCCTCAGAAAACCCACCGGGCTGACTTGGGAGTAGGTAATATCAGTCCCAGCGCATCCACAGCGTCAAGTGACGCCTTCAGCTGGTCGTTTGGATTGGTTCGGAGATTTGAGCCCCTGGAGGGCCAATAGCAGCCAAACCACCCCTGAGGGAAGCTGAAGTGGAGGTAGCCAGTTTCTTCGGGTGTTGGGCATGGCCCTTGCTCCACCCCGACTTCGAACCCAACCATGTCGAGTTGCTTGTGTTGCAGGGATCTGGGGTGGACTTAGGATACATTTGACATTTTACCAGTGACTCCACGTGAAGCAAAAAGTAGAATATACATTCTATAACTGGGCCCAACTCTAAGCATGGGATTTCTCCGGGGAGTTTGAAAAGCTGACCAACGCCCAAGAGTAGTTGGGTTTGGTTCTTTGCCTCCCCTTTTCCAGGGGTGTCATGAAAGATGACCTCCAGTTTCAAGTCCCAAACAGAGGTCACTGAGTCACTGGCCGTGAAAGACCAGCGGGCCAATTTCCGGGTTGGATTCCCAGCATTGATAGCCCCTGCTTGATTGTGATACCCTATTTGTTGATGTGTTTGTTCCCTTCGGGAAAAGGGAAAGCCGAAGCCATCTTCCACGTGTAGGCAGGGACCCTGTTCGACAGGACCATTGCTGGTGCCGGCCTGCAAGCCTCCGCATCGATCTTTTGCTCAAGCGGATGCCAGACATGGAGCATGGCCGAGCCACTCTTCTTAGACTTGGCTGCGAAAGGCTGCCAGTCACGTTCCTTGTGAAGCAAGCAATCAGACGCGATGACCACACCTGCAGTAGAAGCAAGGTTGGGCCCCTGCCATGGACCCCCATTGGAGCACACCGGAGTGTGTCAACGCCAACCTCTGAAAAGCTTTTCAACCCATCCGCAAGCTCCCCAAGTGGCCTATGGCTGACCTCACCTGAGGCGGGGCATCCAGGTGATTTTTGGTGTCCAGGTGCAGGTGGGTTGGGCTTCGGGTAGCTGCGACACCTGGGTGGCTCGAGGTTCGTGTCAGGTGATGTAGGCGCCTCACTTCAGCGAGCTCTCCTAATTTTCCTTCCAGAAAACGGCGGGAGGGGGGGGGCGAGGGGGCCGAGGGCGGGGGGCGTGTCGCCCTTTCCCGTCAGACTCAGCCAAACAAGTCTTCAAGGTGGCCTTCTGGGCCTGGGAAGAGACAGGACCTCTTGGACGATCCAAGCAACGCATCAACTCACTCGCTCGAAAAGATGGCCAGTTGAAAAGAGGTCCCATGGTTGTTGTTGGGAAACATTTTACATTTTTGCTTATTGTGGTTTAGTGGGAAATCCCCACTTAACTGCTAAAGTTTAAATTGTTGCTCCCCTTCCAACGTCAACCAAGGAGTCCAGGTCAACCTGTTTCTATTTTCTTCCAAGACGTTTGCGGATGCGATGAAGGCGGGCTCGAATTCACGGGTTGCGATTGCTTGAGGGCAAGCGTGTAGCATCCCAGAACCCATTCAGAAATCATTCAACGGCTCATCCAATTCGGGAAATGCTTTGCAGAAGCCATGACTTATCTGGCCGCAAGGCGTCATTGAGGGGTCGATCGGCTACGGAAGTGCCACTTCAGGGCGGAGTCGGAAGCCAGCGAATTGCAACCTGGGGTCCATGCAAGTGACCCACCAGGGGCAGCGACCAGGGGCAGTGACCCACCAGGGGCAATGAGCCACCAGGGGCAGGGAGTGTGCAAGTGTTGGGCCTCCTTGAGGTGGTGTACATGTTGCACAGCGCGTCGCTCTTCCTGGAACTGCAGCTGTGAGGTGTCTTTGGGCTGTGAGGTTTCTAAAGACAATGAACTCAGACCTAGTTGCCGATGTCGGTAGTCTTTCCTGTTGAGCGGGGTGTTGGGAAATCTGTTCGACATGTTGCTGTCGTTTGCGGTAAGTGGGAACCAAGAAGTATACGGCTGTGGGGTCAAAAATAGGTACCCAAAATGGAACCCTGGTAATGGAAGCTTGGACTACAATCTGCGGTCCCCCAGTGGCTTGATTTTGACCCACAGCAATACCTGGAAGCAGAGGCGAACAGGCAACCCTTAGTTGGCGGGTGGCATTGGCGGTTTGGGGGTTTGCAGCCCTTCTTGCAGAGGGTACATTGGTTTCCCCAACAACACCTCCAGATCGCTAATCCAAGCCACCAATTGCATGGAACCCAGAGGGTCCCTTGGCACCTTCTAAGGAGGTACTTGGACCCCTTTCTACCCCCCAAAAGCCATCCTCATGAGGTACCCAGGGACCATCTGGGGCAGCTGAGGTGATGTTCATGTTCCGACTTTGCAACCAGAACCCCGGTGCCTCTTTCCCGCTAGGCAATGTGGAGCTTGCCGCGTCCTCGGGTGCATTGGTTTCACTTCAAGCACAAGGGTTCCGGGACGAGAGAACTGGCACTACTTAAAGGGGCGAGAGAACTGGCACTTAGTATGCGGTTAGTAATCATCTCGGCTGTTCAAAGGTAATCCTCAATCCTCCTTTTCGGTTGCGCCCTCGGGGTCCCTTTCATAGTGGTTTCCCTATGAGGATTATGGATTAGGATTGGCCAACCCTCCATTTTGAACAGCCCAGATCATGGTTGTAACCCACTTACCATGGTCATAAGTCTCCGTTCAGTGGGTTATAGCCATGGTTACCAACCACTTACCAAGTGCCCGATTGCCCCTTTAAGTAGACAACTAGTATATCAGAACTTGCGCCAGAGAACCACATCAGAAAGAACACAGCAGTTGCACTGGCAGAGACCTCCAAAGGGCTTTTCCGCCTTCCCACTTGGCGGGTTGAAGAGACTCTTCCGAATGGGTCGATGTGTTTTGAGGATACTCATTTCGGGGCCGGTTTGGGAAACCAGAGGGAAAAGACACCATGGCTTGGACGCCCCAAAGTCATCTAACCCAAAAGAGGTGTCCGTTCCCCACCTGAACTCCACAAGTCGCTTTTTTTGTTTTTTCTTCTTTTTTTCTCGGGCTTGTTTTCAGTATCTCGATCGGAAAACAAGGCAGCAGCTGTGTTCCAGAAGTTGGCCTCCTGGCGGCTTTGGCGCCCGGCTGAAGGTGTCTATACACCTGCACCAACGCTCACGCAGCTCAGGATGCAACGATTTGGCGCGGAGCTATTTGGGATCGCCTCTCCTTTCGGGCTGCTTGGGCTTCCGGACAAGGCGTTTGTGCCTGCGCTGGTCGCCACGTGGAAGGTGGAGGAGACCATCACTGCCGCACTGGAGAAGGCCAACATGCAGGCCTCCGATGAGCCTCATCTGGTTTCGATGAGTGTTCTTTACGCACGACTATTGGGAAAGGCCGGCTGGTACATGCGGTCAGAAGGAGCCCTTCGGGCTTCAGGACGGCTTCGAAAAAGGCAAGCCGACCTGTTCAGCGTGTTTCTACCCTTCTCACCTTGGGTTTAACGGGAAACCGCAAGAAAACACCGACATGTTGGTGTCATATGGCCATGATATGGCCATGGGGCATAACCTATGGCTCCATGTTGAGGTAAACGAACATCCATTTGCCACAAATTTTGATGTTTACCAGGGGTACAGGGTATTGACCCACAGCCATATTTAGACACCCAGCGTCAACCAACTTGTGGCGATCTGGGCGAATGGGGCAAAGCCTTCAAGCCAGGCATCACCATGGCAAACTCCACACGTTTTGCGAGTTCCCGGGCTGGACCCTTCGGTGGTGAGCAACAAGTGGGTGTGTCCTTTTTTTTTTTTTTTGGGGGGGGGGGGTTCAAGGGAAGCCAAAAGGAAAACCACCATTTTATACACTTCCATTTGCTTAAGAATATGTTTTCATTTTCCCCTGTTGGTTTTAAATGGAATCTATCACTACTGGAAACATGTTTTTATATTTTTGCCAGAGGTCTTAAGAATGGAGGTACACTTTTCAAGTTGATTCGGAAACTCCCAGATGAACCTGTGCAAGCGAGTGAGCCATGAGTAGAGGAATCTCCCTGTTTTGGGTTCCATGTGATGGGCTCAAAATGAGATCGGGGGAACCGTAGAGTCTTATCCATCTACCAAGGTGCCGTTTTGAGGGGTTGTGCCATTTTGAGGGGTTGTGCCATTTTTGAGCCACAGCCAGGTTACCAAGGTGCCATTTTTCTACTGGTTGATTCCCCATTCTTTTCAACCATCGTTCTTTTTAAACGCCGATCGCGGTTTCCCCAAATTTTGGGTGGTTTTGTAGAAAGACCGATGCCTGGAAGAATGGTTGGAAGGTACCCCTGAAAGTGACACGTTGAGGGGTTGTGCCATGTAGAGGGGTTTTATTTTTTGAGCCACAGCCAGGTTACCAAGGTGCCATTTTAAGGGATTCGTTTTTGAGAGGCAAATCACATGAACTCATGTGCAAAAATCCAGGACCCAGGACGTACTCTGCGGGTAGTTTTTGAGCCACGGCCATGTTATCTCAGCGTTCCGATGCCCGATTTCTCGTCGAAGGGTCGGCCCTGTGCTCAGGCTGGCCTTAGCTTGGGCTTGGGCCGAAGGGGCAGTGCCGGATGTGCTCTGGAAGGAGCCCCGGGGTGTGACGGGTGGAAACGGCTGTGGTTGAATGGCTGTGGTTGTCAACACCGTTTTGGGATCCCATTTTGGTTGGTAGGTGAATTCATCACCCATTTGAGAACCTATTTTAGTGGTTGGATTGGGATGTGCATTGGCACGGGAAGGCTTTGGTCCTCGAGGAAAGCACCAGTGGGATGGTTAGTTTATAAGATTTATGAGGGTCATTCCAATTCTCATGCCCTGAGCACCAGCAAGCTTGGGTGGCTTGATAGGGGAAAACAAAAAGGAGCAATAATTTGGAGGACTTTGAGACACCAACTCACTTTGGTTGTTGGATTTCGGACAAAATCGCGCCAGGTGTCAGTTGGTAAGTTCTTCTTGTCAACCATTCATGGGCTGTATCCATCTCAACAAGCGTTGTGTCCATCCAGCTTTGTCTATTGGCAAACGACAAGTTTGTCATTGTTTGATTGCCAATCCACACAAATCGAGGAGTGGGTTTTGTAGGGCCAGTGGGTAATACCATTCGGGACCATGTCAAGCGTTTCGCTGCCATTAAACCACTATAAACAGTTAAAACAAACGACTTTTAGCAGGGGAGCAGATTTCGCAACCGAGTTTTGTGGCCACGTGCTTGCGCAAGGTGGATTGCTTGCAGGTGAAGCGGGCGCAGCTACGGTCCTTTCGTCGTTTTTCTGCTGAATTGCTCGGTGCTTCGAAGCCACAGGGGTTCGTCCTTTCCAGAAATGGACGGACGAGAGAAACGGACCCTGCGTGGGTTCCAGAGATGTTGGCTCTGGGGGTATGGACATCTTCGATCATTCATCTAGCTGCACGACCGAAACCACCTGGGTTTATGGACAGAACGATGGGTGAAGAGAATGAGAACCTGTAGAATAAAGGTAAATGGAATCGCTGGGCATGTTCCTACGGGAAGTCTTAGGTCAGGACCCCACGCCAACTTCACCTAAGCATGTTGAGTCGCTTGTGCGTGTTGGCAGGGATCCGAGTCTTCAAAAGATGATCAACGAAGGATAGACCGTTGGCCAGGGTTCCGTTTTTGGACTACCCCAAGGTAGACTAGATCCCCCAGTAGTGCCCTTTCTCACCCCTTTTCTTGGGGGGAGTGTTCCCCTACTAAAATAGACTGCAGAAAATAAGGGTACCCTTATTCTAACCTCTCTACCGGAGGACCTAGTAGACTTAAGCCCAGACCTTTCCCTGTTTGGGGAAATCAAACTCTCTGGGTTTAAGTCCATTTTTGGCTTGTCAAAAAATGGAACCCCGACGTTGTGTTTCCCCTCGGCCAAAGCCTTGCAGTCATTTGCCCCAGGATTTGCTCCGCCCCAAAGACACAAAGCCCACAGGGGCCGTTCTGGAACGAAGCATCCCTTGGAAAGGATGGGGATAGCATAGCCAGAGCTCATGGATTGTTTTTGGTTCTTATTGGCTTTACTCTGCAACCGCGAATATGGAACGGAACCCTTAGAGGGTCTTTGCAAGAGGAAGATTGTCTAGGATGGAACGGATGGTTTCTTGAAGAGGACGGGTGCAGAGTGTCGGGCAGATTTTCCGTTGCTTCTCCTGTTGATTCCTGGTTTCCTTTGGTTAGGTTTCTTTTGGTAGGCAATTGATCGACGGCTTTCTTGGGAGTGCCAGCGTACCCGGATTTCGGAGCAACGCTGACCACCAAGCACACAAGGAGCTGTCCAGGTTCCCTTGGTTTGGACGGCGAAGACAGAGAAGCATGTGATCCTATAAATCTAGCGCATGGAAGCGTTCGTTATCGTGCTCTGAATGATTCTTCACGAGGGCGCACTCAAGAAGTCAACCAACTTCACCTCACCATTTCAGCTTCAATCTTGTTCTAAGGGTTGATTCCCTATTTTCTTCGCCCATCGTCTCTCTAGAAACCGCACATGTCCCTAGGGCGGAAAGGTAGGGCTAGATCTGTTCATGTGTTGACTATTTTCAGTAGTTAGAAAGCAGGTTTATATTTGAAAGTATTTCAAATTGTGCAAACGAAAGTGGTACGATGGATGTTCTAAATAAGTATGCAAGCAGGGGAACCAAGAAACAGTTCTCTAATTTAAGCGGTGTTTTATCCTCCCATCAATTATCATGGAATCTGACACGTGGGGTCCTGGAAGACCATTTTCCTTTCAAAAGGGACCCCCTGGCAGATTCCCTGTTGATTGGTGGGAGGGTACCATGGTTGGGTGAGTGTGGGTACCTGGAGTCTCCATGACCCGAAGTAAAAATAGGTCCATGACCCCATGATTTAGGGTAATGACCAACCATTTTTCAAGGGTAAGAAGGAGACTCCAGGTAGTTGATTTATCGAAAAGTGGCAGTGACACGTAGCTCTGGGCTTCACTGTGTGCCCAGGAGCTCACGGATCACGCGACCGGAAGGCGCGCAAGCAGAGCTCCTGTATGCCATCCTTTTTTCCTTTGGAGGGGGTTCCCGTTATCAACTACCCTCCCACAGACTGAAGAAAGACTGCTTTCCTCTTGGAAATAGGTTTTTTGTGCACTTCCATGCTAGTTGGGAGGGTACCCAAAAAAGGGAGCGCTCCGTTTTTCCCATGGCCACTGGGGGCGGGGGGGGGGGGGGGGTTGGTGGTTGGGTTTGGGGATGCGAAGACCTTGTTGTATTTTTTGTTTAAATGCCCAAAGACCTCCAAACATTCGATCCGCACCAAGTAGAGGGAAGCCGGAAGTTGATTATAATAGTGGCACCCTTTCGTCCTTTTCTTTTGGTGGGTTCTCCACCAAGGGAGTTGGCCAGCCCCTGATGACTAGAAAGTGTCTTTGCAGAATGAGTCACTTCTCCTGTTCTCTATTTGTTTGGGAATGTTCACTATTCCCCTTGTCGTGTTGTGTGTTTCCCAGTAGCTGGGCAGAGGCCCATTCAGCTGGAATTTTGGTGACCTCATTTGCCAAAGCCAATGTGCCCGACTTTTACCCATGAATGTTTCTTCCTTGGGGATTCCTCAGTTCAGCCTTGTGCCAATATATGTTTTCCATGTGCCCGACCCTTGCCTTTTGAGCATATAAGGATGGATTTCGATTCCATTGTCTTCACCCATCGTTCTCAACAGCGAAGCCGCACTAGTTGCCCCCCGTTTCAACACAAGGATCCCAGAGAATGGGAAAGGTACAGCCAGACTGGTCAATCCAAGCCCAAAGCCGTGGCTGAAACCAGGAAGGGTCCCTTGTTTCCCTGGCTCCCCTTGGGCATGGGAGGAACAGCCGCCCAAAAGGTTCAAGAAGGTACATCCTTTTGGTTTGCCAATCGATTCGGTCGAGCACGCCTGACCAATCCAGTCAAAATGGTATATGGATGATTGACAATTCAGCCCTTTACTTGGCAGTTCGGTACGGATGCCCTATTGCGAGGAAGGGGGCAAGGGAACACCTTTTGCCGTAAGTCACCTGGGCTTGACTGTTGCGAGAACATATCCTCGAATGGAATGGATCCATGGCGTTGAAGAAATTTGGGGACTTCAGCCCGATGCTTGGCTTTGGGCTCGACAGGGTCTACTACCTGAACCAGCGGACCGGTGAGACAGTCCGTGCCTTAGATTTGCGACCGCTTGCGCTGAGGACAAAGCCAATGGGATCACATTTTGGGGTAGGTGCACCACCCATTTTAGAACCTATTTTAGTGGGGATTGGGATGTTCACTGGGGGTGCGATTTGGCTTTTGACCCATGGCCAGGAGGGGCCCGAGCACACAACATTGGCCCAGATTGCCCACGTGAAGCCCTGCTTACGCCCTTTATTATGGGTATGGGTCAAAATTAAACCACCAGAAAACCGCAGGTTTTAGTCCATGTCTTTATGTACTAGGATTCCATTTTGGGTACATATGTTTGACCCACGGCCATATGGGCCATATCTATTCATGTGAGCCTGGGTGTCCTTTATGTCTTTGAATGAAACGATGGGTTCCACTGGTTATGGGTTTAAACCCATGGTATCCGGGTCTCACCCATCGATGGGTCCAGGCCGATCGAGTCGCATGTGCCTTTCTTGGCCCATAGTCTACCTAAGAGTCTCCTTCTGACCCGAAATAAAAATGGTTGGTCACCCTAAGTGGTTGGTCATGGACCTATTTTTATTTGAAGGGTCATGGAGGTATGTATCTGGGATTGACACGGGGCAAACAAGAAGCTCACCATGAAGATGGGTTTCGCAGCCGATTTCGGGTCCACTCAGAGTTTTGACTCCTACCTGAAACTGGATCAAAGCCCAGTGATTTTATTTGCCACAGCAGTAAACCAGCCCTTGAAATGCCAAAAAGAAATGGCTAGTTCACTATCGCAGTAGCTGGCATCATCCACCGTGAAGGTGACCAATTCGAGAAGGTGACCAACTCTTAATGTTCGAAACGAAACGATATTGGCCAGCCAAGTCAGTTGTAGCTCCGTCCGTGGGCAAATGATCCATTTTTGAAGAACCCCTTCTTTGAGATGCTGCGTACTGTATATCACCAATGCAGACACCTCACATCTGCAACGGTGGGCGCGACGTATTCCACCGTTCATTCGCTAGGTAGTGCCGGAGCATCCGCAAAGCTGGGCAATCCTGAATCCTTCTCTCGGGTCTCTGCAAGGTGGGTTGTGCACCCTGTAAATCGGTGTTGAGGCAGAAAGTTTTATCACACTGGCCCCATCATTTCACCACCAATGTCAGCCCCTAAGTGGTAGGTTAAAGCAAACCATCCCAGTTTTTTTCTGGCTTAGGAATCGTCAATGCCCAGTCAGACCGCGGAAGCTGTTGGGAGAGGGCTGAACGGCGTCGAGTCTATTCTGCGTGGCCCAAGGGGGGCGGGCGGAACCAAGTTTGGAGACAAACCCAGGGATTGGGTCCAATGCAGCTAACATCTTACCCTCCATTTACTCAACATACTTGTCCCCTGGTTTGAAAGGGAATTGTTCACTGGATTGTTGTGCTTTCCTTTTCTACCCAAAGGCTCACGACTACTGCCCGGGCCTTTAAAATTAACCCAGAGGGTCCCTTGGTACCTTCTAAGGAGGTACTGAAGGCATGTCGGTGTTTTCTTCTGGTTTCCCGTTAATTCCCAAGGTGAGAAGGGTAGAAACACTGCCACTTTTGTGAACTGAAGGGAAACACTGCCAGGGGACTTAAGCAAATGAACCTGACTCGGGAAGGGAAACCTCAAGGAAACCAGTGGCTTGATTTGGGTGTGAGCAAGTGAGCAACTCATGGACGCACCGTTTCTGGTTTCGATTTCGGGTAAGATGACGCCTGGTTCCGGGGAGTTCGTCTCGCGAGACAGGAGTTCGTCTCGCGAGACAACTCCCCAGCGATCCGCGATCCGCGGTCCGCGATCCGAGTCCTGGCGCCCGCCGGCGTGGGCGCTGCCGGTGGTGCATGGCTCCTGCGAGAGCGCTGGGAACCCGAGCCGAGAGGAAGGCGGAAGCGCACGCGGTGTGGGCGTTCCAGGAAGATATGGCGTGGTTCTTGAGGGTATACCTGGAGTCTCCATGACCCTGTAAAATAGGTC
This sequence comes from Effrenium voratum, assembly GCA_963377175.1. NCBI lineage: Eukaryota > Dinophyceae > Suessiales > Symbiodiniaceae > Effrenium > Effrenium voratum. The sequence continues at coordinate 502,225 of CAUJNA010000413.1, read as the reverse complement.
CATGACCCCATTATTTAGGGTAATGACTCATTTTTAAAAGGTCATGGAGAATCTAGGTACCCTTTTTTAGTGTGATTTGCAGGACACCCAAAAGAGCAACCACAATTGTGAGGGTCCCCTTCGTGTGTGTGTGTCTGTGTGTCTGGGTCTCTGCGTGTCTGCGTGTCTGCGTGTCTGCGTGTCTGTGTGTCTGTGTGTCTGTGTGTCTGTGTGTCTGGGTGTCTGCGTGTCTGGGTGTCTGGGTGTCTGCGTGTCTGCGTGTCTGCGTGTCTGTGTGTCTGGGTGTCTGGGTGTCTGCGTGTCTGCGTGTCTGTGTGTCTGTGTGTCTGTGTGTCTGTGTGTCTGCGTGTCTGCGTGTCTGTGTGTCTGTGTGTCTGTGTGTCTGTGTGTCTGTCTGTCTGTGTGTCTGTGTGTCTGTGTGTCTGCGTGTCTGCGTGTCTGTGTGTCCGTGTGTCCGTGTGTCTGTGTGTCTGTGGGTCTGTGCGTCTGTGCGTCTGTGTGTTTGTGTGTCTGTGTGTCTGTTTGTCTGTGTGTCTGTGTGTCTGTGTGTCTGTGTGTCTGTGTGTCTGTGTGTCTGTGTGTTTGTCTGTCTGTGTGTCTGTGTGTCTGTGTGTCTGTGTGTCTGTGTGGCTGTGTGTATGTGCGTTGGACGGCCTTTTGGGGACTCCATTTTCCCTGGACTGTGGGTGATCAAGGGAATCGCCCTTTGAACAAATTGCAGGACAATGGTGAAGAGTTATGTACTATAGCAGCTTGCTTTGGGATGCACCTGGGTCCACTGGGACCGAAAGGCTGTTCTATTTTATCAACAAGCTGTCATGTTGGGAATTTCCTGCCTCTAAATAGCCCCCTCAATCCTTTTAGAGCCTTGCAAGGGTAGCTTGGGGAGAGCCATCCGAGGCTCGCAGAAGCTCGGGGCTAGGAGGATCACTCGAGGCAGCTGTTGAATCGTTATCGCTTGGCCCAGATGTAGAGTCCCCACGATGTTCCCCGTCCTCCCTCCCCTTTCACATTGATTTTGGTCGTTTGTGGGTAGGCTTGACGGACCACATGACATGTGTTCACACAAGCCTGCACTTGGGCCCATTTTGGCTCAAGTGCTGGCAACCATTCTGGTTCCTCAATTTGAAAACTTTCCCTCTCTCTCTCCTTTGTAAGCCATGGCCCTCAGCAGTGCCCCTGTGTACGCTGGCGACATCTCCAAGGCGGCGCTTGCCAAGGCCAAGCCGGACAGTGCTAAGGCCAAGGATGCTATGCACAAGTTCTTGGAGAAGGCCGTGCAGAAGGACGAGGAGGGCTGGCGCCTGCTCAACCGGATGCCAGCGAGTTCCTGCGCTACCCCGCCATCGAGTGATGCGGAACAGGAACAGGCGCCCATTGCCCCTCAGATGAAGAAGCAAAAGACGGAGGGTGACGACGATATGGCGGCGGCGCAGGAAGAGTCGGAGACCACCGGCATGGAGGTTGACAGCGGGGCCTTGTCACCCCGGGTGCCGTTGGCCCCGAGCGGGGACGAGGCCCCGATCGACGCCGCGGACCTCACGGAGTCTATGGAGCTGGTGGAGGACCCCTCTGCCCCCCGGGCGCCGCTGGCCGCTCCTGTGGGCGTGCTCACGGCGGCGGTGGAGATCGCCAAGCAGGTGGTCGAGGATTTGCCGGAGGCCGTGAAGCCCGAGCTGGTGTCTGAGTCCTCGGAGGAAATTGAGGACACCGACTCTGACAGCAAACCCCCCGCCTTCATTCGGGTGGACGACGGGCTTTGGCGGATCCCCCACAAGGACCTGGGGTTTGAGCTGCCGCCCTTCGCGGACCGTACCAAGCAGCAGCTGCGCCAGATCCCCCGACCGCCTGCTGGCGGGCTTCAAGCCTGCCACCTTGACTGCTGGTGGACTGGAACGTGTGGTGGAGGCGTACTACCTGGCCAGGAAGAAGCACGAGCACCTGGCCATGCTGCGGCAGCCGGCCCAGAAGCCGGGGGGCAGGGCCGGGCTTGGCTCCAGCACCCTCAAGGCTCGGCCGGCGGGGGCGGACCCCGAGCTGTTCTGCACCTCCTGCCAGAACCCGTGGGGGACCTCCAAGACCAAGTGCCTGCTTTGTGGCAAGTCGGGCGCCCCGGTTCTTTTGGAGGAGATGACGCACTTGGTCTTGGCGCTTGGATGTGGATGCGAACGGTCTCCCCCGGTGGTCCCTTGCCTCGGGTGCCGTGGGCCCCGACAAGGCGGGGACCACCGATGACAAGCAGGTGGCGGCCGTGGACCTCTGCGGCCTGGCACAGCAGCCCCTGCCCAGTGCCACCCCGGAGGAGGCCTCCTTCGCGGACCAGGTGCCCATGGCCATGAGGGTAGCCCTCAGGGAGCACCTGCCGGACCAGGATTTGGAGTTCATGGAGCAGCACCCGGAGGCGGCCTCGGCAACCCTACCCAGAGCTGCACGGGGTTTCACCCGTTGGCCCTCAAGGCCTTTCGCATACAGACAGAGGTCAGTGACGCTCAGATCGCTAAGCTGCACGCCGCGCGGGAGGAGCAGGAGCGGCAGATCCACAGGAGCCTGGACGTCCTCACTGAGATGCAGGCTGGGGCCCATGAGACCGAGGGCCAGGAGGGCGAGCTCCTGAAGTGCCTGGACCTGGACAGGTTTGAGTCGCTCTTGCGAGAAAAGTTGAGCATTGACTGGGGATCCTCTACGGCCTCCATCGCCCAGGCGCAGACCACCCAGGCCGAGGGCCAGGAGCGCACTCGAATGCTCCGTCCCCTGCTCCGCCTGGCCCATGGCGGTGCGGGACGCCATCGAGCGGAGCGGGGGGTGTTTGAGGCCACGGAGGCCTGGCACGACATCAAGGCCGCTGAGCTGCAGGACTTGATGGACCCCTACATGGAGGCCAAGACGCTCCTCATGGCGGGGAGGAACCCGCCGGCCAAGCTCATGCTGGAGTTGCCGCAGCTGGAGGGGGCTGCCCCGGGTGCCGTGGGCCCCGACCAGGGTAACCCTCCCAGGGCGCAAAGGGGGTTGCCCCGGGTACCGTGGGCCCCGATCAGGGCGCCCCCTCCGCCAAGCTGGACTCCAAGGATCCGGAGGTGCAGCTCGGGGTGCTCAAATGGATGATGACCAAGCATGCGGGCGAGATCAGGATGACTGGCAGTGTGTGGACGCGCCGTATGGGGCCCTTGCACCTGCCTGACTGGGCCAAGCAGCTCAGTGAGCCCGACCTGACCGCCTTGGAGTCCCGCACTCACCCCAGGAACAGCGAGCAGACCCACGTCCCCTTCGTGCGCTACTCGGAGAAGCAGATCTCGGAGCAGCGCAGGGCCAATGACCGGCCCAGCGCCAAGCAGATCCGGGGTGTGTTCTGGGCGCTGCCGAGGGACAGCGAGAAGGATAAGGATGAGGACGGGTGGCACTGGGTGCGCCAGGTGTCCACCTGGGACCTGGCCACCCTCATGCACCGCTTTGGGCACTCCTACACGCTCCGCCAGGTGTACGCCATGTGGAGTTCCCTGCCGCTGCTCATCCCTCCCCACAAGCGAGGGTTCAAGGGCAAGGAGCAGGGCCTTGCCCGGCTGGACGCCTACAACAAGGCGCGGAGCTTCTTGGAGGAGAATGACCTCCCGCTGCCAACCACGGCGGAGGACTGGAAGAAGGTCTACCGCTTGCTCGGGTCGATCTTGGCCGCCCGCGCCTACTTGGCGGGCACCCCGGCGGCGGTGATGTCGCTGCCCATCCAGGAGATGACCGACACGAAGGAGCACATGATCCTCAGGGCGGTGTGTGACGAGAGGATCACTCTCCCCCTGGACAGCCTCCGGGAGTTCTCCAAGGTCCTGGAGGCGCTGCACGCCCAGGTGGGCGACCTGAGTAGGCTGGCGGAGGTGACGGTGTTCTACCGCCTCGGAGCAGTGGTGGGCTGGCGCCTTGCCCCTGGCGGAGGCTGTGGAGGTCTACCGCAAGCTGGGCTACAACCCGGACATGCTGGCGGCGGTGGGCCTGTCCGACCTGGCAGGGGTGGGGGCAGCTGCCGTTGGCGCTGATAACCCCATCACCAAGTACAACGCGACGGGCCCGGTCGGCAAGGACTACCGGAAGAAGCACTTCCCGGGGCAGGCCCACTGCCTTTGGGCCCAGATGGAGTGTGGCCTAGTGCTCCCATCCGTGAGCGCCTGGGAGACGGTGACCAAAGCCAAAGGGGTCACGCGTGGAGGCTACATGTGCAAATACTGCAAAGGGTTCTGGAAGGCCGGGCGGGGAGTCCAGCTCATCCTGGATGAGCCCCCGCAGGGCTTGTACAACAAGTGGATCAAGGAGCGCTTGGAGTTCTACTGCAGGGTGGAGCCGCGGGCCGTCCCCTTGGCCCACCAGCGGGTGCCCCGGATCCGCTTTGGGATCTCCAATCAGACGGGGCCCGTGAGTGACGCCATCTGGGAGATCATCTTGGGCAACAAGGAGATGGAGAATATCGACGGCCTTGCGAAGATCCGACCACGTCGGCACTGGGGGGGACCGGCTGCCGTTGGCGCCGATCGTTCCCCCTGTGCCCGGCTGGGAGGACTTCCATTTTGGATATAGCTCCTTTCCCCGTTTGCCCGGTTCTGGCTCTCTTCTCCTCTTACTACATAATGGATGTTCATATTTTCCTTTGGGAGGAGAGCCAGCTGCCGTGGGCGCTGATAGCTCACTCCCTCAGGCGGTTGAGGAGTGTGGCTGGCGCGACCAGGGGACAGACCCCGCGCTCTGAGGAAACAAGGATTGCTGATGCCGCGGGAGGGGGTTGGCTGGGATTGAACTCCCCCCTGACTCCTGTCTCGGGCCCCTCGGCCGGAACCCTGGGCTCTTTCCCCCTGTTTTCTTTTTCCTTTTGTGTAAACGTTTGGGGTCCCCCCCTGGCCTTGGCCTTGCGGCTATACGCCTAGCGATTCCTAGATGGCCTCCTTTCTCCCCTATGTACCGTTGCCTTTCGAACGCCGCAGTTTTCTGCCCATGGCGGGTACTGATCTTGTCAGCTTGGGAGGGGCCTTTGGTAAGGCCTTTAGGACCCTCCCATCGCATGTGGCAATTGTTCTGGAAGACTATAGCTTTGGGCCGGTCCAGTCGGACGGGGAAGCCCTGGTGATGGCCTGTCTGGACTGGATTCCCAAGGTGTTTGGGGGGGCTCCCCCAACCTGTCTCTCCTGAAGATGTCCTCCAAACTCAGAATCTTTTTGCTTTCTCTGATGAGCAAGGCGGGGTCCTCCCGTCAATCCTCCACGTTCACGGCTCTGGAGCAGGAACGCGAAGCACGTGCCAAGGCTTCCTGGCAGCGCCGGCATGAGTTGGAAGCCCTGGCGGGCAAGTGGCGACATTGGAAACCGGGGCGGGTCCAGCAGGTGACCCCGACGAGCCAGCGGCGCCTGGAGTTGGAGCTTCGACGGCGCTGGCTGGAGCGCCTCTTGGCGCACTTCCTGCCCTATGCCTCGCAGATCCCGCACATGGCGGCGGTCATGGGCCCCAAAGAGGAGGAAGAGTTCCTGCATCTTTTCGGGGACACCCGCTTCCGCACCATCAGGGCCCATGCGTTGAACTATGAGAAGATGCGGCGGCTGGGCTTCACGCAGATCCCTTGGCGTGAATCTGAGGTACGGCACCTTATGTCCCAAGCCCAACAGCTGGACTCCGGCCAAGCTCCAGACGTGGTGGAACACGTTGAAGTGGCTTAGCAAGAAACTGGGCTTCATGGACGTAGAGGCCAACCACCGACTGCAGGAGAAGAAGAAGGCGGTGGAGCAGTCCCTGGTGGACACTATGGTGGCCCCTCAGCGCAAAGCCAAGGTCCCCTTGCTTGCGGTCATTCGGGCGCTGGAGCAGGGCACCGTGGCGGGCCAAGGGGACCGACTCCCAGAGCACACTTTGCCACTGGACACATTCATCTTGGCCTTGGTCCGGTTCAACGTGGGGGCGTCGGCTAGGTTCAACGACATTCAGCACACGGCACCGACCTCCATGCGGATTACTAGCAACACCATTGAGTTTATGGCATGGCAGACCAAGACTGTGTCGGCGGTCAACATCAAGAAGCACCCAGTGCCCCTCATCTGTCCCCTACACTCCTTCACAGGAGCGCGATGGTGGCTGGTGCTGGAACAGTGGATGCTCCGCCTTCAAGAGGCCAAGGAGTTTGCAGAAGCGGATTACCTCTTGCCGACCATCAATCAGAGCCGCACGGGCTTCATCCCCCGCCCGGGGGCGTCTGAGCGCTCACTCCGGTGGCTTCGGGACAGCCTGGTGAGGCACTCCCAGGGAGGTGCAGGGCCTTACCTGGCACTCCTTCCGGGTGTTCATGCCGGACTGCGCCTTCCAGGCCCACATCCCCTTGCTTGGACCAACGGAAGTACCTGGGGAACTGGCTGAAGGAGAGCGCGGACGTCTACACGCGGGAGAAGCGGCATGTGGTGTGCCACATCTGGGACTTGGTCACGGCCAAGCTCCCCATGCTTAAGATGGACGGAGGGCGTTTGGTCCGACCTCAGCCATGAAGACTGGCATGGATATTCTGACAAGGTTGTCTCTCTGCTGGGGGAAGAAGAGCTCCCCGTGCGCACACGCCCAGGCGGCGGGACTTCAACTCCCCGGTCCGGCCGTCACTGGCGGGCCTCAGTGAGCAAGGGACCAGCGGGGGCAGCTGGGATGAAGTGCCGGAGGCCGAGGGCCTGCTGGCACCACGGCGACTCCCCTGCAAGGTGGCCGGCACCCACCCGAGAGGTGCTACTGCCACCCATGTCATGCACCTGGTCGATCAGGACCTCCGCACGGTGGGATGTGGGTGGTCCATCACACCCCAGCGGGCCCAGCATCTTTCTCCGGAAGATTATGCCGCTGAGCCAGCCAAGTATGTCCAATGCAGCCGCTGCTTCCGCTACTACTCCCTCCCGGAGGACTGGGAGGAGGCCCATGCGGACACCAGCCAGTCTGAAGCCACTGACACGGAGGGCTCGTCGACCGACGACAGTGTGGACACCCTCTCGGGCAAGGAGGCGATCCAGCTCCCCTTCATCCGGAAGGTGGCACAGCCACCGTGAGCGGGTGGTCAGGGGACCGGTGCCGTGGGCCCGGATTTCCCCGGCTCCTGGATGGGGGGGGGGGGCTGGAGACCGGGGGGACTGGTGCCGTTGGCTCAGATATCCCTCCTCTCCAACGTTCCTGTCCGTCCGCTGGTTTGGGAGGTGTGTGCTGGATTGGCGTGAGTTCTGGCCCCACACACCATGCATCAGTTCAGCAGACCTGGAGGGCTGCTGCCCACTCACTCTCGACAAAAAGTGTTTGTCCCCTCTCTTCCGTAGCCCCAAGGAAGCCTTTGGGCGCAGTGAAACACTTGGTCTCTGCGGCGCCAGACTTTGGGGAACGTCCCCATTCTATCAGGCGCAAGGTCACTGTGGACGGTTGGGACAAAGAAGAGGAGGAGGAAGAACGCTCCAACCCAACCAACCGATCCCAGCTTGAGCACATGCACATGGTTTTCCGGAACACCCTGCTCATGTGCATGTTTGCCTTCCCCCAGTTCAGTCAGTTTGACTTGGACAAGGAGGCCCTGGATTCCTTCTATGAATGGTTCTACGGGGAAGACATCGGGTCCCGCTACCCCCCGCCCTCCGATGCCACCCTGATGCATGCCGAACGTCAGGCCTGGCGCAAAGTGCAAGAACACATGCAGAAGGGGAACTCGGCCAAGGAGGCGTTGGCCAAGGTTCGGGCCGACCACCTCTTCTGGACCCGCACGGTCTATGAGTGCATCGGCAGGGACCGCGAGTCTAAGGGCAAAGGCATGGGCGGCAAGTCCAAGGGCAAGTCCAAGACCTCTTGGCAGGCGCCCAGGAAGCAGCACGCTCCTGCCAAGCCTCAGATGGACGGGCACAACGAAAGGCGGCCAGTCCTGGCCGGCGAACTGGGCTGTGACCAGCCCCAAGGGCACGCCCTACTGCCAGAATTTCCACCTCCGGAACAGCTGCAAGGGCAAGTGCAGCAGGTCCCACAACTGCCCGGTCACGCACAATGACTGGATCTGCGATGGGGACCATTCCCCCAGCAAGTGCCCTGGCCGCAAGTGACTCAAGGCGACCCCGGGTGCCGTGGGCCCCGATCGGGTCCCTCCCGTCAACGGAGGGAAGAAGCGAGGTGAGGCGGCCTCGGGTGCCGTTGGCTCCGATAGGGCCCCTCCAAGCTCGCAGAGCACGCCGGGACAGCAGGCGGCTCCCCGGTCGGACCGCGGGGGCCCGACAAAGGCAACTCCCGCCTTCCTACAATTGGTGTCACAGTGCAGGCCCTCCCCCCACTCCACATGCTCGGGGATTGCGGAACCCAGCATCATCAAGCCTGGCCCAGTGGAATTTGTCCCCTCTTCAGGGTTGAGTGATGGGGTGGCAGCGCCCCCCCGGAAAAAGCCCTGTCAGGGTTCGACACAGCCACGGCAGGCCTATTGGTGGGATATGATCCCGGACAGACTCCGGGACAGACTCCGATGGGATCCCCCAGAGTCTACAGTGTTACCATCAGGGGAATTCATTCTCTTTCTTTACTCGGGCAAGGACGACCCTACCTCTATTGACTCATGCTGGCACAGTCAGTTTCCAGGGCAGGGTCACATTGTGAGCATTGACATCCTGCGCTCTCAAAGAAGACGACACAACATCCTGGGTCCCTCGCTGTACGGGGACCTTTGCCAAGCAGCATCACAAGGTCGTATCCAAGCAGTGATTGGGGGACCCAACTGCAAGACGTGGTCGGTGCTGCGTCTTATCCCAAAACCGGGGGCCCCGCCCCCCGTTCGTGGCAGGTGGGGAGACCACATTTGGGGGCTGCCGCACCTTTCGCCTCAGGATCAGGCGAGACTGGACGACGAGTCCATGCTCCTTCTCCGGCAGATGTACATCAGTGCGCTGGCCCGAGCTGCCAGACTGGAGGCCGGAAAGCCCACTGCACACATGCTGGAGCACCCGGAGGACCCGGCTGAGGGGTCACAGGTTGCAGGGGCCAAGGAGTGCGCTTCTATCTGGGCGTCCCCCTTCTTTCTGCAGTGGGTTTCCAGTCTAGACCTGCAAGTCATTTCCCTTGACCAATGCAGATTGGGGCAGGTTGTGAAGAAGAGCACCTCCCTAGCCACCAATTTGGGGCTCCACCAAATGGCATGGCATGCGATGCCAGCATACCCAACATACGGGCTCCACGGACTCGGGATCTCTGAGTAGATACCCATGGACATGATGCTGGGAATTTGCAGAGCCCTGCATGTCTTTTTGACAGAGACTTCCAGCTCACCGGCCGAGCACCTCGGCACAGAGGCAGGGCCGGGGGGGCATCCGGGAAACAGCCCCCCCACCCTGGATCCCAGCAGGAGACCCTTCGGGCTGCCAGGCCCCCAACAAGTCAGAAGGGGGACTCCCACCACCACAAGGGCGGCACAAGGGCCACAGAGAGCAACGGGCTGGTCCCATCCGGGACAGGTCTCCGTTCAGTGGGGGATGGTGCACCTGCACACCCCGGGCAGGGGTATCACCCCGCGCCAAGAGAAGAGCCGTGTGGTCACACACGAGCCATCACACAATCGGTGGGGTCTCCCACCGTTCCACTGGCGGCCACCGGCCCTGTGGACAGGCCTTCGGCCATCCCAGCTTTTCAAGAAGCAAGATTGGACGATGTTTACCCCATGGTACAACTTGGCTTTCGGTCCCGGCCACTCCGGGATGGTGGAGGCAAACCTTCATTGGGACGTCTTAACCCTCCCTACCGTCCCCTTTCCAGTCTGCACCAGGTGGGACATCACCTACTCTCCTTGGTGCTGCCGTGGACGCCAAGGCTGTGGACTTCTCTGGCGGCAGGGGACAAGGCACACCCCTTCACGGAGCAGGACCTTTCACAAGTCCGGGGGGTCCTGGGGCCCGTGGAGGTCCATGGAGTTGATGAGGGACAACCTTTCCATCTCAACCTGCTCCATCATCTCCTTCGGGCAGGTAAAGATCACGACTGGGAGTATCCGATTTTCCTTCGTGAAGGTGTTCAATTAGGTGTGACGGAGTCCACCCTGACCTCCGCCTACGAAGGAGGACTCCCTCCACCACAGGGTCGTTACAACTACCCCTCTGCAGAGGCCTTTCAGGCGGAGATCGAAGCCACCTTTTGGGAAGAGCGGGATCTCGGCATGGTGGAGGGCCCCTTCACAGCAGAGGAGGCGGGCGCGCTGTGGCTGCACGCCCTCTGACCTCTGTCCCGGTCCCTTGGCCGGCTGACAAGATCCGCACCATCTACGATGGCTCCGTGGGTGGGGCCAACCTCCACATTCAGCAGCACACCGTGGAGAGAACTACAGCACCTATGGTGGCGGATCTCCATGGCATTCACTGGCTCCAGGCGGCGGCCAGGGAGGCCCCTTTCCCTTGCCGGGGCTCCACGGGTGCCGTGGGCCCTGGGGGGTGGAACAGCTGGTGCAGCAGGGACCGGGCCTCTCCGTTGCTTCATGCTCGAATGCCGTTGGCCCTGATCAGGCGGACCACGAGAGCAGGTCCGGCACGTTGAGCCCCCTGGGCGACCACGCAGCTCCATGCCCGGGTGCCGTGGGCCCCGAATGGACGGACCTCGTGGACCCAGGGGTGACGGCGCCAGCGACTTGGCGCTGGCCCACCTCAGCCGATGACACCCTCCTCCTCAAGGCGGATGTTACTAAGGCGCATCGCCGCATCAAGGTGCTGCGCACGGACTGGCGGTTCCAGGTGGCCCGCATTGGGCCCCGCTGGTGGGTGAACAAGGTGGGCACCTACGGCATGGCCAGCGCCCAACTTTACTGGGGCCGCTTGGCCGCGGCGTTGCTCTACATGCTCTTTCCCCAGGTGGACTGGGGCCTGGTCTTTGTCGATGACTTCTGTTGGTTGCTGAGGAGAAGCTCCCCGGAGTTGGCCACTGCACTACTGGCCACTCTCCTCGCCTTAGGGACTCCGCTGTCCTGGAAAAAGACCGTAGCAGCCCCGGTCAATACCTGGCTGGGGTTTGTAGTGGACCCATCGGGTCCCTTCGTCGTCATGGCCAAGAAGAAGTTCGACTTGGTTATGGACATCTTGCAGAGACTCCAATTGGGCGAGACTTTCTCCGCCAAGGCGGTGGAAAAGGCGCTGGGGCGCATCAGTTGGTCAATCTCGGCGTGCCCCATGGCCCGAGCCTTTCTCCAGCCTTTTTGGGCTTGGAAGGAGGCGGTTGTCACTGCTGGGAAGCCTCCCAAGCTGGTCCGGGCCTTGGCGCTCCTTCTGGAGACCCTCTTTAAGGACAGGCGCTCCCCATTCCCTCGCCCTTTACCCAGCAAACCCGTGGTATGGCGCTTCGGATGCTAGCGCCAGCTGTGGCGCAGACCATGCCTGGGTTGGCGGCTGGTGCTCCTGCCACCCAGACCCTTCCAAGTCAGATGTGTGGTGGTTCCAGTACAAGGTTACCAAGCAGAACTGCCCGTGGGCCTTTCCCCACGGGGATCCTCAGCGCTGCATAGCGGCTCTGGAGCTGCTGGGGCTGCTCCTACTGATCGACCTGGTCCACCACTGCTGCGGTGACCTACGAGGCAGACGCCTGAGGGTCGCTAGTGATAACCAGGGTAATGTTTTTTCCCCACTGGACGGCTCGGCACGTAAAACGCCGTCAGCCTTCCTGCTTATGGAGATTGTAGCAAAGCTACAGGCTCTTGGGGGGACGCTTTCCCCCACTCATGTTAGGCGGGAGTTCAACGAGTGGGCAGATGAGCTCACTCATCCGTCTCCCGACTTTAATCCTTCTCGGCAGGTACTGGTTGAGCCTCGCTGGCTTCTGTTGCCTGCAATTCTCTCTTTGGTCTACCCACCCATGGCACCGTGATGGGCGCCCGGTGGGTTGGGCACATCCTCCAGTTCTGGGGTGTGGGGGCCGGCGTGAGTTCTGGCCCCACACACCATGCATCAGTTCAGCAGACCTGGAGGGCTGCTGCCCAAACTGGCACCTAACCTCTCACTCTCGACAAAAAGGAGGCTGCTTGCTGTACCCTGTTTGTCCCCCCTCTTCCGTAGCCCCAAGGAAGCCTTTGGGAACACAAAAACAAACAAACAAAAAGTGAGGCACAATCAAAACCCGGGAAGATGAAGGTTAGCAAGGGCAGTCCCAGCCAGAAATAGTTGCGGCCGCCATTTTAGTACCGGGTGTTGATTGTGACTGTGTGACTCAAGTGGGACCCTACGGCGCGGCCAATTTTTATTTGGCTCTTGTGGGAAGCGGGGCGCTCGGGGCTTTTCCCACAGGAACCACCAACTGTTGTGGTTCCTCGATTTTGTTGGAGGAACCTGAACGTTCCCGCGGTTCACGGTAGTTTTGTCCTATCGACCCTACAAACAAATGAGCCACAATCAAAACCCGGGTAATTAGATGAAGGTTAGTAAGGGACAGTCCCAGCCATAAATAGCTGCGGATATGCGCCTTATTCTTAATTATTGAAGCATGGTTCTGGGATTACGACCATTTTACTACCGGGTTTTGAGCAAGTGACTCCGCTGGAGATGTGGGCCATCCAACCCTTTGGTTGGTTAAAGAGGGAGACCAACCAGGAATCTGCTGTTTTGATGGCTCAAGTGGGTTTTGGAGAGGCCCCCCCCAAAAGCAAAGGGATCAGACTGCACTCGCCCGAGGGCTGAAAGGAAGCCACAAGGATTTGTCGCTGGTTGGAGCAGCAAAACGCTTGGAATCACGGTGGTCATCGTGGAAAAGTGAGTTGTAGAGCCACATGTGTGTTTTTTGTTTTCAAGATAGTCCAGCAGTGGACATGTGTTTTGCTGCAAGGGGACTCAACTTGCGCTCAGTTGGAATGAGGGAGTGAACCCAGGGGTCCCCTTAAAGGAAACCACCAGTTCGATGCTTTGTAGCCTACCGAGCAGCAAGTCAAGCAAATGGCTCGGACATGGCTTGGACCTGTCGTCGGGTTACCGAAGAAAAAAAACAAAACAAAACATCCAAGGCCTGTGAGGACACCACCTGTGAGGACTGGCTGATCGAGAAGGCCACGCTTTGGAGTGTCGAAAGGGGCGACGTTGGGGGAGGTCATGGGACCTTCACGAAAAATATCCAAGGTCACATCAAATGGTTGAAGGTCCCATGGCCTCAAATGAAGGTCCTTTTTTGATGTCTCAAATTCGATGTCTCATGGCCTCAAATGAAGGACCAAATCCCCATGGCCTCAAAGTTGATGTCTCTCCTCAAATGCTCCTTGTTTCAACCAGCCGGAAATGGTCATGGGAGTCAAGCGAATCAAGGCACTTGATCAATTGGGGTGTTCCCTTGTACTGGGAATGTGTCATTTCGGGGGTGGTCACACCCCCTAGCAGGATGGGTTCGAGTCACAGGCGGCTCCTTTTGAAAGCTTCGGGTTTAAAGGGGAAGCACGGGGATCCATGCTTCAAAGTATCCTGAGTCTACTGTCCATTTTGGGAGGGCCATTCATGGTTGTTGTGGTGGGAAGCATTTTACATTTTTGCTTATTGTGGTTTAGTGGGAATCCCCACTTAAGTGCTAAAATTCATTTTTTTGCTCCCCTTCCAACGTCAACCAAGCATTGGGGACTCTTGTTATAGTGTGGTTACAGTATGACTGGACTCACTGCCCGGCGGATCAAAAAGTTGCCATTTTTAACAGGTGTTCAACAGGATTTTCTGAATTAGTTACCTACCAAAGGGGCAAGTGGATGCTCTGGGTTGGTGACTCCTGTCGATTAGACCTCCCGCAAGGAAGAGGGACAGGCTTGTTTTGATAGGCAGAGGAACCTATCAGCAAGTCAGATGCAGGAGCGACGATCAAATGTGGGGTTCGGTTGGTTTGGTTTTGTTTGGTTTGTTGGTTGGTTACTTGGCTGGTTTGTTTGTGTCTTTCTTTACTTATATGTGTCTTTATTTATTTATCTCTTTCTTTATTTCTGTCATGGTTCTTACTTTATGTATTTATGTGGTTGTTCTTTGTTTCTTTTTTTTATGTCTGTTTTATATGTTGTGTTCTGTTTATATTGCTCTTTCATTTGATCTATCTCTCTCTATATATAATCTATGTACCTATAGACTCTAATATAATATGACAATGTTTCTTATCTTATGAAATCTGGTCTTATCTCTCTATATATCTAATCTATCTAAACTATCTATCTAATCTATCTATCTATCTATCTATCTATCTATCTATCTAATCTAATCTAATCTAATCTAATCTAATCTAATCTAATCTAATCTAATCTAATCTAATCTAATCTATCTATCTATCTATCTATCCTATCTATTTGTCTGTCTGTCTGTCTGTCTGTCTGTCTGTCTGTCTGTCTGTCTGTCTATCTATCTATCTATCTATCTATCTATCTATCTATCTATCTATCTATCTATCTATCTATCTATCTATCTATCTATCTATCTATCTATCTATCTATCTATCTATCTAGCTATCTATCTATAGATCGATCTATCCATCTATCCATATCGATATCGATCTATCGATCTATCGATCTATCGATCTATCTATCTATCTATCTATCTATCTATCTATCTATCTATCTATCTATCTATCTATCTATCTAATCTATCTATCTATCTATCTATCTATCTTATCTAATCTAATCTAATCTAATCTAATCTAATCTAATTTAATCTAATCTATCTATCTATCTATCTATCCTATCTATTTGTCTGTCTGTCTGTCTGTCTGTCTGTCTGTCTGTCTGTCTGTCTGTCTGTCTGTCTGTCTGTCTGTCTATCTATCTATCTATCTATCTATCTATCTATCTATCTATCTATCTATCTATCTATATTGTGTCAGTGTTTCTTTGTTTTTTGCTTTATTTATTTCTTGTGTCCGTTCTTTCTTTCTTTCTTTATTTCTTTCTTTCTTTCTTTCTGTCTTTCTTTATTTCTTTGTTGTCTTTGTGTCTGTATGTGGTCCTTTATTTATGTGTTTCTTTCGTTCCGTCTGTCTCTCTTTATCTGCTTCTTTATCAATTGTGTTTGTTTGTTTGTTTGCTTGCTTGCTTGCTTGCTTGTTTTCCTTTTTACATGAGAGACGTTGTTGGTTGGTTTGGGCTTCGGTTGGTGTGTTTTTGCTGGCTTGTTTGTTGTTTGTTTTACTTGACAGACATGGTTGGTTGGTTTGAATGGCTGGGTTTTCTCGGTTTGGTTGAAGGGTGGTTCCCTTGCTACCCACACTGGTGAATGGAATCATTGGGTTTGGTTTGGCTTGGTCGTTTTGGTTTCTGTCGACAGACTTGTGTGTCTGTGTGTGTGTGTGTTATCTTGAGACTACCGACCTTTCCTTTTTTTCTTGTTGTTTCTTGTGTTGGTTTTCTTTTGTTTGGAGGGGTGGGGGGTGAAAGGCAAGCCAAAAGGAAAACGACCACTTTGGGCGTCCCCCATTTCTCCCGTGCTCAGGCACTGACCTTTGTCACCGTAGAGCCCAAGCTCGCCAAGTGCGACCTGGCACACGTGGCGATGCTCAAGGCCAAGCATCCCCGGGTCCGCTTGGCCGCTTCAAAGCAGACCTCCCGGAAAGCATTTTGCTGACTGCTGTTGGGTTGGATCTTTAGACTTTCACTTTTTGAGAAATCAAGGGGTTTTCCGAATTAAACCACGAAAAGTTTTTAGCAGGGGAGCAGAAAGCAACCGAGTTTGTTTGGGCTGGCATTGAAGCCCTGCTTTTCGCTTGGATCTTTACCTACATGCCGGGAGAAAATTCGCATTTTAGCCCATTCTTGCAGCAAATGATACACGTTGATCCACGGTCCGCCGGGTCCGCTAAACCTGGGCTGCTTTCGTTGCGGAGGTTCGTGCATTCTTCTTCCAGTTCAGCGAAAGCCACTGGCCACGAGGAAAGCAACAGTTGCGATGTGCTGGTTCTTTTCAGGTCACATCCACATCCTGACTTTCACAGGCCCAGTGTCATGTGTCTGGACCTAGAAGACATGGTAAAACGATGTGGTTGCAACATGCCAACCTGTTGGTATACCATGGAAACTCGGGTTTCTGCAACACTGCTACCTCTGGCAACATGTTGGTTGACTAGCAACGGGTTAAAAAGCACATGAAGGGCCGGTTTGTTTTTTAAACATCGGCATCCTGCTGGGCCGGAAGCAAAACAGGGGCTAAATAGATGCCGATACCCCTTGGAGGGTGTCTTTTTTCAGCCCGAAAAGGAGCTGAAAACGACCAAACAAACAAGACAAAACAACACAACACAGCAAATTGTGGTGTTTCCTTGGGTTTCGCTTTAACCCCCCGCCCCCCCCCCCCCTTTGCAAGGAAGACACACTGAATTTTTGGGTAGACTCCTTTAGTACTTACCAGGTTTAAGTTTGACTCAGGCGGCAGTACTGAGCATTTCAGCTGGCGGGGATCAGGCTC
Source organism: Effrenium voratum (assembly GCA_963377175.1). Taxonomy (NCBI): domain Eukaryota; class Dinophyceae; order Suessiales; family Symbiodiniaceae; genus Effrenium; species Effrenium voratum. The sequence goes on along the minus strand of CAUJNA010000413.1, from coordinate 485,840 downwards.
CGTTCTTTTCACGGATGCAACCGGAAATCCAAAAGATGGACACTTTGTTCAGCTTTTCCCGGGCCCAAATAGAATTCTGTTCTCCCTGGAGCCCACACGGGATGACAAAATTCCACCAAGTACCAACTCTTTGCGACCAAACCCATGCAGAAGCTTTCTCGGGCTTAGGTCAGTGCATCACAATCGATTGTAGTTCACAAAGATCTATGTGCGGAGTGGGGCTTAGAAAGCCCAACCCCAGTGCAACCCAAGGGCAACCCAAAAAACTGACTGGAGACCCGCCTTATCCAGACCTCCAATGTTGCCCGTTCTCTCGTTTTCTTATAGGTCTAAACAGGTTGCGCGCGTACTTTTTTGCAGTGGAGGTCTGAGTAGCAGGCCCTTGTCGCCATGGTTGCACTTATGCCTCGCTCGCGCTCGCAGGCATGCCACGGAAGCTGCCGGGGCTGCCCAGTAAGCCGTGCTTCCAGGGTGGTGAATATTCCTGGCCCAAGAATGACCATGGGTAACTTTGCCCATTTAGCGGTGAAAGCCATTTGTCTTGGTGGTGTCCGGTTGGTCTGACACATTGACAATGGATCTGCCATTCCGAATTGGAACGGTAAAACCCCGAAATGGGGAGGTTGTGGCATGTACGTCCACCCTCTCTTTGTTCCCGGGGTCTCCTTCAAAGCTTGCTTCTTGACGGTAGGCTGAATCTAAAGTAGGCAGTGGCCGACTGGCAAATAGCAGGCCTTAAAACCCTATCTCCATTTCAGGTCGGCATGTGTCAAAAAGGGGGGGACAGCGATATGGTGTGTTTTCCTAGTTGATCCTCATGCGAAGCGCGGAACCCCCCCCCCCCTCTCCCCAAGACTGAAAAACATGTTGCACTTCGGTGCTAGGACTTGCCAAGATCTGCTGGACAAGGCCTTTGCTTTGGCGAGTTGACATACCCTCGTACTGCCTGATCAAACTGGTCCGAACCAACGTGGTCCAAGAGTTCAAAGGCGGCGTCGCGCTATGGGGCGGACAGAGATTCAGCACGTACCGTTGGATGTAAGAATCAAATACCAAATAAACCCTGAATATAATGGGGCCAACGGCACGTAGGAGTCTAAGAGTCTTCAAGGCCTTTTTTTATTTTCCAGGGGCTCCTTACTCTCGAACGACTGCAGCGCTCGTCGCAGTGACGTGAGGTCATCACTGTCTGGTGGCACACACTGCCTGCGCTCAGCCGGGCCCACTCTTCAGCTGTCAGGCCGATTCCGCCGGCGGCGCCGGCGTGCGTCGGTCAAACAAAGAACCCCCCCACCGAAAAAGCTGGACGTGATGGGGAAGCCCAAACAAAAACGGGCTTGCCCCCTTGTTCCCTTATCCAGGGCATAGATCCCGCGGGGGGGGGGGGTTAACAGCCCCTACTGTTTTTCCCCGTTTCGATCCCGCGGAAAGGCCCCGGATTCGTCGCAAGCTTCACAAGAACTTGTGCCGTGGTTTCCTTTTGATCGACTACAAAGAAAAGGTTTTTCCCATGGCACTGGTGGTCTTGGTCTTTACGCAACGCATCACTATCCGAGAGGCCAGGGATCAACATTGCTAAGACTCCTGGCCCGCGGTTTTTCGGGGTTCTCTATATTTCCCCCAAAGCGTGGGTTCACCTTTTGGGCCGATCTATCATGAGTGTCCCTCGGGCTTAATTAGAAATGTTAATCCAGATTGGCGTCACGAACCAGAAACCATAGACCACCCTTCAATCCCAACAGGGTTTGCCCCCCCAAATAGCAAATAGGGATACCCTAAAAATTGCTGGTTTGATTTCTTGGTTTCCTGTTAAACCATATGGGTACCCTCAATAAAGGACATTGCACGGAAGTCCTTGGATTGGCTCGGATTTGGATGCCCGTAACTCTGCAAAGTTACATTGAACCTCGATTGCGGGGGGTGGTTCCCCAAAAGGATGTTATTCCAATCATGTTTGGTTTTAGTACCATGTTAGTCTGGAGGGTAACACATTGTTCTTCTATCATGACTCGATTTTGTAGTACCTTGAAATTGCGAGTCTAATTAGCTGTCTAACCCATTGTGATAGCTGAGGACTTCAGAACTGAAACCTTTTCTGACGCCTTTGGTCTGTACTGCGGCTGTTGGCATCCAAGAACCACATAAACTTTGGTGCATTCCAATATTTTTTGCCAAGGGATGTTAGGACTCTTTGCTTTTTTTGCTCACGAATGGGTTTTCCGAATTAAACCACTAAAAGTTAGTCACTTCTAGCAGGGCTTCGCAGGTTTCGCAAGCGAGTAAAGCTAGCAGTGGATCCCAGACCCATGGCTTGCCTTTCCCTTGCTCCACTTTGGTCCATGGCCGCTGCCTCCGTCGACGCGTTTGGCTGACCCCGGCCGGCCAAATCAGAAGCTTGCTGAGGGTAACACCAGCTTATGATGGAAGTAGCTTGGGATTTGTGGTTGTTTCAGGTGAGCAGAAATTTGCCCAGAGAAGATCCCGCAACTTTTGAAGGCATGCAGTAAGCGCTTTTTCTAGAATCCGAACTGCTCGCACTACTCACAGTTTGGCCATCCTTGTGGAAGCGGTTTTAGTTGTCCGCTGTGGGTAGTGGCAATCTCCTTGGCATTGCCACGTGGAAAGGTTGTCTACTAGCGTGGCCCGTGGAAATTTAGATGGTTGTTCCCTAACAGCATGACAGCAACAGCTTGGGGTAGCCAATCTTGGCTATAATTACATTGTGTGTTGAGGATCCTGTTTCATTTCTACAGTACATTTTGAGGGATCAAGGAAACCGGAACCAAATCAAAAACATTGGTCCGGCATGTTACGTTTAATTGTAGGGGCCCAAACACAGCGGCAAGTTTACCATTTTCTTTTTTTGGCTGCTACCAGGTGGGATCTTTAACCTTGAACTTGCTGCGGCAAATGCGTGTTTCCGCAGTAACCAGCAACACTTAAGCTTCTTGCAGGGGAATAGCCACATGGTTTCCTCTTGGTTCCCTTTAAAAGCCATCCAAAAAGGGCACCTTCCTCCAACTAACATGGCACCTGTGGGGAGTTACCTGGAAGATTAACTTCCTTTTGAAGGGACTCCGTCTCAGTTGCCATGTTAGTGGGAGGGAGGGTGCCCTCCAAACACGAACAACAACGAGTTCTTGGGCGTTCACTTGAGCCAGCGCTAGGCTGCGCATGGCGAGATGCGAACTTGGGGGGAGGCGCAACTGAGCTGGGTGTCCCAGTGGCTCATTTGGGTGGGGGGGGTATTGGGGGGGCGTTGGGGGGGGTGTTGGGGTGTTCTGAGGGTGCCGTTTGGGGGGGTGGTTGAAAAGCAGATCCAAGGGAAAACCGAAGCCATTTGGGTCCCTCAACAAAACCTTAGGTGATGTTGGGGACATGAGGGGGCCCCTTCTTTTGGGGAGGGTCTGGGCTCCCTTGTCGAGGGACCCGCCAAGGATATCTCACGGAAAGGGTGGAGCCGAAATTGGGATCTGTTTGCAAAACAAACCACGAGTATCTTTTCTGGCAAATGATTGACAAGCTGTGGTTGGAGGGGAGCCATTCCGGAGCTGGGAGTATCCACATTTGCTCAGCAAGCGCAAAGCAGAACAACCTGCAGAGTGCTACGGAATGCCATTAACAGAGCAGCTCAACTGTAGCCAACAGGTGAGGGACCATCTTCACATTGAAGAATGCCGCTCAGATGTACTTCACGTCAGACACCAGACTGGACGCGAGTACCCTTCGAGATTTCAGGAAACTCGGCAAACTGGTGGGCGGCAATATGTGGCAATGGACACCCGGCTTTGAACTCTGTCAACTTTGACAGGAGTGGTATACGCAGAGGTGTACGCGACGGTGTTCGCCAAGCTGTTTACTTCAATATGTGCCAAGCAGCCTGAAGAGATGGGTCTGCACTTGACGCAGTCAGCGGATGGAGCTACCAGGAGTATGGACATGGTGAAGTAATCATAATGTTGACCCAGGATTAATAAACCCGTCCCACTATTAGGGGGGTGTTCCCTCCAAAAGTGATGAATCCCCACTAAAAGGGGACACCCCCCTATTAATCAACCAGGGGTTTATGAATCCGGGGTTAACATTACCTTAGATGAGGGAATCGGACAGGGGGCCCTTTTTGTCCGGCTCTTTTCGCCCGCAGGTGTGCTCTTGGAAGGGGTCCAACTGGCTTCTGCGCAAAGGGCAGTGCCCCTTTCTTTTTCTGACGGGGGATGGGCTTCCAACAAACACAAGCGGCGCACATTTGGTTACACGTCTGGCCGCTGGCCTTTACGAAAGGTTCACTTTTTCAATGCACTGGGTAAGTCAAAACACATGGGACAATCGGTTCGCTTCCCTCTTACACAGCTGGTCTTTGGTGTGATGTTCCCAAACAGACTACGAAAGGTCTAGTTACATTTTGCTCGTTCCGGCGCGGAACCTTTAGGGAGCAAACTTGTTGCTTTTTGACAAGGTCTTTGGAGCAACCTTGCTCACTCGGCAACTGAATTTTGGCATCCAGTCTTCATCGGCAAAAACCCTTTAGCGAATCTTAAGGGAGGATCTCCTGCGAGCGTGCTTCGTTTGGGAGGGCCAAGGATTTTGTGAACATGCCTGCAGGTGATGTTTGCTTGTTTTCGCGGTCTACAAGTAGAAGACATTACATGACCACCCTCTGAATCTCGATATGGGGGGAAGACATGATAAATGGAACTGAGGGGGCCCTCCCCCCTTCGAGAAGAAGCAGAAGACGCCCAAATGTCTAGGAGGAAAGCATTGTTCTTTTTGCCAAACAACCCTGTGGCCTTGGTGGTTTCGGCTTTCTTGGAATCTGGAGAAGAATGGTGGTTTCGGTATTTGCAGGTTGCTCAAGGGTTCCTTGGACCACCATGACATGGCAGCAACATCAGTGCAGCAACAGCGCCCAACACCAGTTCCTATTTGCCATTTTAGTGGGAGGTTCGTCTACCGGGTTTGATCTGCAAGTATAGTAACGCGTTTTTGTTCTTACAGCCACCTAACGCCAATCGGCTTTGGGCTGGTCAACTGACAAAAAAACACGTTTCGGGTTTTAGAACTGTTCCTTCCATAGAAATCAGGTGCAGAACATTTTACTGGGAATTAGCCGAGTTGTTTGCCGATTTCTTGTGGAGTTTCCTGTAATGTCAACCCGGATGAGAAGCAACCGCCCGATCAGAATTAACCAGGGTGTCTGCTTCATCAACTAAGTTTCTATCAATCCATAGAAGCTTGTATTATGTATAGCATGTCGCATGCACATGTTTATATATGCATACATATATACTTGCATACGTACAGCATACGTACGTACAATTATGTGTCTGATTACCAACTGGTGGCACTTAGAACCTACGGTTACCTAGAGCCGATATGGCCATGTGCACCACCCATTTAGTCCTTTTTAGTGGGGATTCGGATGTTCACTGACAGGGTTTTGACCCCAAGGCTGGTGCTGCCACAACCGCGGCGTGGGCTGCGGCTTGCACCAGAGCATGCCGAAGCCATACGCGGGAAGACCCAGCTCGCGTGAGATGTTTGGTAACATGAAGGAAGACCGACGCAGAAGAATCTTCGGTGCATTTTGCTTGGATGTTAGGACTCCTTGACTTTTTGCCAACAATTGGGCTGTCCATTAAACCACTAAAAGTTAAACTTTTAGCAGGGGAGCAGAAAGCAACCGAGGAATGATTTGACCCCTTGGAAACAAACGACCTGCGTAGCCCCAAGCCTTCAATTTTGAGCCACACTCAACATCTGGTAGACTGAAACACGGTGGCTTGGACTCGGCAACCTTTGAAACCCTCCCAACAAAGGAGCTACAGAACCCCTGGTTGGGACATTCTACAAGCTCGTATTTGGGAGGGTAACATCCAACAAAAACCTACTCAGTGGTGGGCTCCGCATTCAAGATTCCCCAGCCCGAAAACATGTCCAATTAGTTGTCTAGCAGTTGGAAGGGTTGGGTTGAAACACGACAATATCTAAGCCACAGGTCGGTCCAATTTTGTCCAGCACAATCACTGGAACTGGTTTCCATTTGCCCTACCGCGCGAACTCCGCGTTGTTCTCGTCGAATTACAAAGCAGGGCTCCCTTACCCACTGACTTGTTTCATAAGTGTGTGTGTGTGGGATTGTGTGTGTTTGTCTGTCCTGTCCTGTCTTGTCCTGTCTTGTCCTGTCCTGTCCTGTCCTGTCCTGTCCGGTCGGTTGGTCTGTTTGTCTGTCTGTCGGTCTGTCGGTCGGTCGGTCTGTCTGTCTGTCTGTCTTTCTGTCTGTCTGTCTGTCTGTCTGTCTGTTTGTCTGTCTGTCTGTCTGTCAGCGTGGTTGTTATCTTGTTTTCTGTTTGCATGTTTGTGTGTGTGTGTGTGTGTGTGTGTGTGTGTGTGTGTGTGTGTGTGTGTGTGTGTGTGTGTGTGTGTGTGTGTGTGTGTGTGTGTGTGTGTGTGTGTGTGTGTGTGTGTGTGTGTGTGTGTGTGTGTGTGTGTGTGTGTGTGTGTGTGTGTGTGTGTGTGTGTGTGTGTGTGTGTGTGTGTGTGTGTGTGTGTGTGCGTCTTGGTTTGTGTTTGTGTGTGTGCATGTCAGTGCGCAACATGGTCCCGATGCGATGGTTTTCTTCCCGCCAAATCCGCCCGGGATCTGCGCGTGAAGCTGAGGATTGCATGGCAGGCGGTTTTCAGCTCTGGAGCGAGGCGAAGCAGTCCTGGTGCTGTCCGGGGTCCCAGTTTGGCCGACAGTGTGGCTTTTTTGTTTGGGGGAGGAACACCACTTTTTGGTTGGTTTTAAAGGGAACCAACAGGAATCCAAACATTTTGCGGAGATCCCCGATTCTTGAGGTAAGCCCATAGAAAACCCAAACTTCCCATGTCTGTCTGAATTGTAATTCGCCAGCCGCGGGTGTTCCTATTGTTTTTATCTTAGTTGGAAGTTGTTTCGATTCTTGCAGATCAACATCGGCTAGTTTCTACGACCACTTTTTGGCTTCAGACAAGATAAGGTAACTTGCAAGGGTTGCGGCGGCTGGCTCTTACTATGCTAATAAGCTAATGATCTCCGACTCTTCGCCCTTTCCCAAAGGGCACGGGAGGCGACAGTGTGATTTCATGTGATTTCCCACTTGGCGAAGATCTTTTCTGCAAAGCTCGGACGTCTGCGCTCCACGAAGTGAGTGTGGCCTGACAAGGATGTCGCTTGCAGTCTCTGCCTCGTTCCGACAGATGTACGGCACTGAAAGTGTAGGATTGCTTGGGGAGGTACTCTTCTGCAAATGGCTGTGGCATGCTGTGGCTCAAAAAAACGGTACCAAAATGGAACCCTGTTAAGTGGAAACATGGACCAAAACCTGCGGTTTGCCCCTCCTGTTTAATTTTGAGCCACACCCAAATTACAACGCGAAAAGTTTTGGCCAAAGGAAGCTCCCTTCCCCACCATGAGAGCTTTTGCCAAAAGGTGAGTCAAAGCTGTGGCTTAGGGCCACTATGTGAGTTGGGCTTGGGCATTTCCATGTTCGGGCATTTGTTCCGGGGGTCGTCTCCAGAGCAGCATCACTTGCTTGGTTGGATTATGAAAGAGATGTTTGAACATGTTGGAACAGCCTAATTTGCCCAGAGGGTCCCTTGGTACCTTCTAAAAGGGTACTTAGGCCCCTTGTTGCTCCCAAAAGCCATCCTCATGAAGTACCCAGGGACCCTCTGGGTTGGTTGGTTGGAATAGGAAAGATAGGTTTGAGCATATCTGCAGTGTACCCTTCGGGGTCCAAAGGCGCGGAGGAGAACCGGGGCTGCAAGTACGACTGCCATCAACAGCTGGGCTCCAAGCCGGGGGAACAGCTTTCACCATAGGTGTCCTGTTCGGTTTTGGTAGAAAAATAGATGGCCCTGGTTTACCTGGTGAAAAGAAGGATCCCCGCAAAGAGAGGGGAAGCTACCCTTAGAATTATGGGTGCGTTTTGAAAGGAATCCCTTGTCGGTTGGTTTAAGGGGAATGCCCTGGATGGTTGCGAAATCCACGTTGCACCACTTGGAAACCAGGGTTGAAACCATAGTTGATTCCTGAAAAGGCCAATTTTAGCAGGTGGTTCGGTTCCTACCAGGTTCTTTTTATTAGGTTTTTGGTGTGTGTGTTTTTGGAACTTGCCTTCGTAGAACCAAAAATCAATAGGTTTAGGGCGTTATCAAAGGACCAGTTCCTCCATTGGGGGTAGGAGTGGTCATAGACCAGGGCCCTTTAGGCCACCAAAGGTTGCTATTAAGGGAACACCGTCCAGCCACATTTTGGGAATTGCACCATGACTAAGCTGGCTATTCAAAATCGTCGTTCCCGCCGTCCCTGCGGCGCCCAAACCTTCTTGTGTGCACACGTCACGTCAAGAAAGGGCTCCAAAGCGAAGCAACCGCTCCCGCGCTGTGGCTTATGTGGCTTGAAGTCTTTGAGCCACGGCCCCACTTTGAGCCCTCTAGTTTTTAGGGCGCAATCATGGGTCATAACCTATGCCTCCAGTTTGGGGCGGATGAACACACATGCACCACCTACTTTGATCTTCACCAGGGGTACAGGGTTTTGACCCACAGCCATATGGTTGTTTATTTGTGTTGAGCTTGGATCTGAATCGCCCCTTGGTGTGACCAAATTGCCCCTCAGACGTTTGGCAGACACACTGCTTGTCCATTAAACCCACAAGGTGTTCGACATAGTTTGCACAGGGGGCAGGAGCAACCCAGAAAGGTTCAACTAGAGCAAAATCTGTCAGGAAGATGGGATAGTGCAGGGTCCAGTTTCGAAGTCCCTGGGGCGCTACCCATTGCCGCATTGGCGATACGTGCGTCGATCCTGGGGCTTGCGCTCACCTTCAGCGGTCCATGGTCCCATTGGAAGGGGCGCTCAAATGTCAGCCAAGAAAAACAAAGGACTCTCCAATTCGCCCACGTCCACAAAGGGCACTTGCCAAACGGTTTAGACCTACGTTCATCAGCAAATCGATCGGCGCCTGAAGTACACCTTCCACGGTTCCAAGTACGTAGAGACTCTCCATGACCCTAAAAGAATGGGTGCATGACCCCATTATTTTAGGCAATGACCCCATGTTTTCAGGGTCATGGAGACTCCAGGTAGATTCTGGGCAAATGAGTCGCACCAGGGGGCCCGCGACTCAATCCATGAAGGTTTCTTCCAGCCGCATCCGAGACCTTTTCTCGGTCCTGGGCTTGAGCTGCACTGCCGGCCAAAGCCTAGAGTCCCCAAGGGTTGCGCAACCCTTTTATTGGAGTTTAAAGTCGATCAACAGAAGGGCGGCCCTTGTTTGCAATAGATATGCACATGGGGTCTCGGAAAAGAAGCTCACTTTCAGGCAAATAGCTCTTAGTTGGTGGTTGGATTTTTGTGGTTTTGGATTTGAACCTCGGGCTTTTGTAGAGGGTAAATTTGGTTTGGAGGCCGCAAATTGCAGGGAACCTCATTCTGGATCGGGTCCGTGTTCGACGGTACCCTTGTTGGCTTGGCTTTTCCAGGGAAACAAACGGCTGCGGGTCAAAATCAATGGGATCCCATTTTGGTTGGTAGGTGAATTCACCACCAATTTTAGAACCTATTTTAGTGGTTGGATTGGGTCCCGTTCACTGGGGGCTAACCGATTTGGATTTTGACCCATGGCCTTTTGTCTTGGTGGTTTGGATTGGTGGTTTGGGGATTGCCCATGGCTCTTGTAGAGGGCAAATGGACCCCCCGCTTATCTTCCAAGCCACAAATCCGCACTTTTTGGTCTTCTGAAGCAAATCCAAGGAGTTCTTTGCCTCAGGCTCAGCACCTGGCAGCACACCTGGTCTCTCAAGAAGAGGCCAGTTTGATCTGCGCGTTTCCGGCCAGATCGATGTTTTTTTCTAGGTCTCCTCGAGCCAAAACCAGTTTTGCATGTGATTTACGGTGGGTAAATGGGGCCTATAACTATTTGGCTGTGGGTCAAGAATACACAACCAGGGGACCGCAGATTTTAGTTCATATGTCCATTTACAAGGGTTGAATTTTGGGTACCCGTTTTTGACCTGCAGCCATTTCATGTTTCTCGTTTTAGCGGAGACAACAAAAAGGACCCTTCAGTGGACCTCATGTAGGCGGAGACTTATGTCCACCCACCACTTTTGCGGTGGTTCTCTACTAAATCTCATGGCCATACTGTGGATGGACGAAATCCGTTCACCGTTTAGAAATCATGGGAGACCATTGTTTGTTGGTATTTACAGGGGAATCGAATCATTCTAGGGTTTCTTGGGTGGTGCGAAATGGATTTCGTCCATCCACAGTACATCTGGAGATACCTTTTTGTTGGCCATTGAACCTTTCGGGTTTCCCTTGATGCCAGGTTGATCCTTCATTTGCAGGTCTCTGAATTTCAAGTTGATCTGGCGGTTTGGATTTGTTTCGTGAAAGAATCGATGATGTTCTTGTTCAATGCAACTCTCTGAGCATGCTTGTTGTTGGGAAACATTTTTCCATTTTTTGCTTATTGTGGTTGAGTGCTTGAAATCCAACCACTTAACTGCTAAAATTTATTTGTTTGCTCCCCTTCCAACGTCAACCATGGCCAGATTTGAGCTGGTTCTCTTTCGGCCAACGTGTATAAACCCATCCTGGATTTCGTGATGACAGATTTCTTGATAACTCCCAGCCATCCGGTTCCTTAGCTTTTTAGCTTTTAGTGTTTAGTGGTGCAGGCCAAGGAAGGTGTATAGAGGACTATGCCATGATTTGTGTGTCAAAAAATAGTGTTTAGTGGTTCTTTCCATTTAGCCCACTAAAAGTTAGTCACTCTTAGCGGGAGATCTGAGGGCCCAGATTTATCGGGCCTAGGAGCCTAAACCTGAGCCATGGCGCCTTGAAGTCTCTGGTGTATTTTCCATAGGTTTTGAGAGCCTTACATTCCCCTGAGATTCAAACCACCATTAACACAATGGGGGCTCAGAAAAAAAAAAAAAAAAAAAAAAAAACATTGTTTTTGCCTAAGGATTGTCATCCCAAATTGGGTCCTTGCCTTTCTTTCAATGGGGGCAAGGAACCCTAGGGATTCGGGTAGATTCTTTCAGGTGTGATCCACCGCATTTCATTTGGTGGGTTTGGACACATATCCAGCCAGCTGCCATGCTGGGATGTGTGACACCACCTGCTTGCCATGTGTTCAGAAACGCATGCGCTTTGGATTGGTTGTGTGGATTGGTCTGAGCTGGTGCTCCTAAGCATGAGAATCCACACGGGTCCCAAGCTCCTTCTTCAGCAAGGAGGAGGGAAGCTGAAAGTTGCTCAGCATCCTTGTTCCCGTTCATTCATGGTGGCGTCCCCCAGTAGTGCCCTTTTACCCTTTTTTGGGGGGTTTGGGCTGAAGGTTTCTTAGGGTTTAGGTTTAGGGTTTTGGTTTAGTGTTTTCAGGGTTTTTGAGGTTTAGGTGTAGGGTTTCTAGGGTTTAGGTTTGCTTGGAGCTGGCTGTCCGTGTGCATCCGCTGGCTTCTCTGGTTTAGATTTAGGGTTGTGTTGATGATAGCATATAACCAGGAAAAGTCGCCCTTCGCTCCATGGGGGTATGGAGCATGAAGCTGGGTTGGGGCCCGGCAAACTCGGAAGTGCGTTTTTGCCGCGCCTGCCACGCTTTTGGGAGGTCTCTTTGGGACCCGCTTCCGGGTCGCCGGCAACACAGACGTTTTGGCCGTAAAGTAACACCTTCAAACGTGGGTTGACATAAATGCGAATGTCCATCAAAGGGCCCCCCAATTTGTAATATTGTGCGAAAGGGCTTTGAGCCAATGGTAAGGTGTTGGTCACTCCGGGAACTTCATCCAACCCAAAGCTTAAGAATGCAACGTGGAAAGCAGGTTACGTCCGTTGCTTTGCGTGAAAACCGATCTAAACGGAAGACGCTCAACAAGGGGCGGTCGAGTTTGGGGGGGCGTCGTTTTCGCCTGTGCAGAGAAGAACGGCTTCGGTTTCGCATGTTTTTTTTGTTTTAACAGCAAGCTCGGTTTGATCCTGATCCGCTGGAGATTTCGGATGGAGAACTAGGTCCCCCAGTAGTGCCCTTTTACCCTTTTTGGGGGGAGGGTTCCCCTACTAAAATAGACCAATCTATCACTAGCGGACATATTTGTTCATTTTGTCCAGGGGACTTAAGCAAAAATGGAGGTGAATGGTGGGTTTCCCACATGTGCCATGGCCAAAAGACCCCTCACGGTCAGGGATGGTCATCCCTTAGCCATGGCCCAATCGTGGCTGGAGGGGCTCAACCTGGTGTTCCTGAAAGAATTGGCCACTGTTGGTTGAGTTTCCCGTTTGAAGTGGTGCCCCAAAGGGAATAAATAATATACGCAATCTTTCGAGGAACGTACTGCAAACAGCTTGTTTGGTCCCCAACTGAAGAAGATGTAGGCCCCGTCCATATCTTTGTATGATTGTCCCGTTCACCCACATCGGGGCAATTTACGATTCGTGTCATGCATGTGATCTCAGAGAAGAAGAAAACAAAACACAGGGGCAAGATGATCTCTGTTGGGGCCACGCTTTCCATCCTGCATGACTCGGAGGATGGACAGTCCCTTGCAGAAGTCCAAAGGTACAGTATCAATTGGGAGCTTCAATATCTTTTGGGTGGGATGGGCTCTCTGGGGCCCACCTGGGTCGTGTATCATAGAGATGTTTGCATACGTTTTTCCCCTTTTTGGCGGAGGGTTCCCCTACTAAAATAGACGTCCTGAAAAAGGTTGGGTACTTTCAGTCTAACCTCTCTCCTGGAGGACCTAGAAGTGCACTGGAACCGAACCCTTGAGCGCCTTGAGCGCCTTGAGCGCCTTGAGCGCCTTCCGCCTCAGGGCCTGGTGTTGCGAGAAGGAGAAGTTGGGCTGCATCAAGCCCAACAGCTTCGACTGCACCGAGGCCGAGAATTGTCGAAGGAAACCTGGGCGATCGAAGCAAACGGTTTTATTCTAATTAGTACCTTCCATTTCCATTCTTTCCAACGATCCTTCTTTCTAGAGAACCTCCGGAAACCCAGGGAAACGGATCAGGTGTTCGAAAAGAACGATGGTTGGAAAGAATGGGGAATCAACCCTTGGATTTATGCGTCCTTGTTGTCTGCGTGGGTTGTTGCCGCTCATGGTTTGCTGCTTTGAGTGTTTGTTCGTTCGTTTGTTCGTGTGTTCGTTCGTTTGTTTGTTTTGCCTGTTTGCTTGCGTGTCTGCCTGCCTGCCTGCCTGCCTGCCTGTCTGTCTGCCTTTCTGTCTGTCAGTCTGTCTGTCTCTGTCTGTCTGTGTTTGTTTGCTTGTTTGCTTGTTTGTTTGTTCGTTTGTTCCCTCGTTCGTGTGTT
>CAUJNA010000413.1:452500-467500 GCA_963377175.1 Effrenium voratum | reverse complement strand
GTCCAGGACCGTGACCACATGAAGTCGATCTTCCGACGAGCCAACCACTTTGCAGACCACTGCGCAGAAAAAGTTCTGGCGCGCGTTGCAAGCCGCCAAGTCTGGCAATATTCTGGACTTTTTGGCTGCAAGTTCAACATGGACGTCAACAAACTTGTCGATGAGATGAGGGTCCTGTGGTCGCACAAGGAAAACATCGCAAAGCGGCTGGACGCAAATGCCCCGACAGCAGAGCTTTTGGCTGAGGTGTTGGCAAGCTACCGAGAGGAGGTGCCGCTTGCCTGCGAACGCTCATTCGCCACTTTGTGGGAATTGCAGCAGCGTTTGGGCGAGCGAACGAGCCCAGAGGTCCTCTTCTACCACCTTCACACCTCTTCCTTTGGCCCTTGTCCCGAAGATGCCGCAAAGGATGGACTGCTGTCAGCTGCTGTGGAAGAGTTCTCTCGAAAGGAGAGCCGAGATGCCCGTGAAGTTGATCTGGGCGTGTACCAGAAGGGCCGTCGGCTGCTCAAGAGGAAGAGACGAGAAAGGTCCGACAAGGGCAAGAAGAGGCAGTCCTACAAGCCCGGAAAACGCTCCAAGCTTGCGCAGCTTCGGAGCCAGGCTACAGCCAGGGGCCTTGTGCGTGGTGCTGAAGCAACGTGCAAGATGGCTGCTCCTACGAAAGCATGGCTGCAAGCAACCCTACATGGGCCATTGGCACGGCCGCGCGTTCTGCGTTATTACTTGAATATCCTCACGAATTCCCTCGTCTCTTCATTTGAACTTCCAATACTGTTTGGCTCACGGGTGACAGCAGTCGGTGTGGGGCTTCTTTAAGTTTTCCCGAACACTTCAACCCAACCCGGCCCAACCCCAAACTTGAAGGTGCGCACGACCAAGTGAAAGCTGATTGCAAGTCACAAAAGATATGGCGGATCAGATGGCTGAGATGGCTGCAGAACACCGACATGGTTCAAGCTTTGTTGGTTGTGCGTTTTTTTCGAGGGCCAGCCAGCAACCAGCAAATTGAGAGACGTGTCCGCATCTAGCTTCCTTTGCTTTGAAGGGCTGTCCTTTTCGCAGGATCGCCTGGCTGAAAGACCAAAAGCTCTGAAGCAATCTGTGGCAGAAGGCGGTGTCCACACATTTTGCTCCAAAGGGAAACCAAAGGAAAACCACTATTTTGGGGGGCCTGATTCCTCAAAAAAGATGAGCCACGCATATTTGTCTGGGTTTCCATTGGTCCGGATCCTGGGATGGGCTCAAGGAACGGAGAAACGGACCGTTGCGCAACCATGGCTGCGGGGTCGAAATGCAAGGGTTTGCGCTTTGTCCAGTGAAAGTGGTTGTTTTGCAAGATGGTCCGCCAAAACCCTTTGAGGGCAGTTCCATGTCTGTTGCCCGACCAGGGGAAGAGCTGGTTGAAAGGCAAAAAGCTGTGGAATCTGTGGCAGAAGGCGGTCCTGGCATCATGTCATGTTCCCGACCAGGGCAAAAAGCTGTGGAATCTGTGGCAGAAGGCGGTGTCATGTTTCAAATCTAGTGTTTGTTGCCCAATTAGGGGAAGAGCTGGGTAAAAGACAGCTAGTGTATATTGTTTTCCGGCCAGGGGAAGCGCTTGGTGAAAGACCAGAAGCTGCGGAAGCTGTGGCAGAAGAAGGTCCCGGCGCCATGTCATGCTTCGAATCTGGTGTTTGTTGCCTGGCCAGGGGAAGACCTTGGTGAAAGGCAAAAAGCTGTTGAATCTGTGGCAGAAATGCCATGTTTCGAATCTAGTGTTCAGCGTTTGTTGCCCAATTAGGGGTATTGTTTCTCGGCCAGGGGCAGCGCTTGGTGAAAGACAAGAAGCTGCGGAAGCTGTTGCAGAAGGCGGTGTCCAAACGGGTCTGCCTTTTTTTTGAGGGTGCCTCCTTTTTTTGCGGTTTTAAAGGGATACAAAAGGGACAGCCTTTGTTGGGTCGGGGGGTCCGCCAAAACAAGACACACCCAAATGCTTGAATCAGTCAGCATCGTGTGTGTCAAATCCATGTTTCCCGAAGCGCTGGGTGAAACACCAAAAGCTGCAGAAGGCAGTGTTCAAATGTTGTTGGGAACCTAGTTGTTTCCCGACCAGGGGAAGTGCTGGGTGAAAGACGAAAAGCTTCTTGAAGAAGCTGAAGGCAGGGGCGGCTTTGCTTTCCCCATCCCGGCTTTGGTTTTGTTTTTGACAAAAGGCGGAGGCTTCTTTGGTTTTGGTGTGGCAACAGGCCATGTCTTCAGTTGGCCCAGCTGGAATCTTTTAGGCCGTAGCATGTAGAGTCTGCCGTATGGCTTTTGATCCACGTGCTCTTTTTCAAATCAGTTTGAAACACTGACTGAGCTGGCCCACATTGAGCACTTTTTGGGTTTTGAACCCAAACAAACACCCACACTGGCATCCAGATCGTAATAGACACCAAAGTGGCAAAGAACGCCCGACACAGCCACGGAAGACGAACGGAGCTTGCACGGGCAATCTTTGCCGCTCAGCCCAAATTGGACCTTGCCAATTTGGCCCCCCGCCCGCACTGTTGAACAAGACCCCGTAGCGAGATGGTACTGCGTACACGTCAGATGCTGGAGGTCTTGGCTCGAATCCAGCCTGGCCACTTTTGGTTTGTTGCTGGTGGCTTGCATGCTGCCACGGCCTGCTTCAACACAAGCTGGGACGGCTTGCCCGTACGGATTCCGTTTGTTCCCTACAGGTTCCCTGGGCGTTCTTTGCCGCTGGCAAGCGGCTCTGTGTGGGGATTTCTCAGCGCCGACAACCGACAAATGGGAGAACCTGTTGTTTGCATTTGGCAGCTCGCAGCCAGAAACCAAGGAAGCCAGGCCGAGCCTTCGAGCCTTGCCAAGCAGTCTGCCAAAGGCGGGTTCGTTGGGCCGAGCGGCCCTTTTTCAAACTCCACTTGTCAAATTTGTTTGCGCAGCACCATGCAACCCTTCCAGACCCAAAAGACTGGGTTCCAACCTGCTTGTGAAAAGGCAGAAAGCGCCAACGTGCTCCAGCTCGAGAGCGTGGCAGGCACTTCGCCTGCCTTGGGACACCGACAAGGCCGCGGAGGGGTGACCACCTGCAAGGCGGTGAGGCCTCGACCAGAGACCCCGGAGGAGGAGAGCAACTTGAAGAGCGCCATCACGCTGTATGGTGTGAGTGCCAAGTGGTTCGACGAGAACGTGGTGGTCGAGTTCAGTAACGGCCAGAAGCGGCAGGTTTTCCTGGCAGCGCTGGGGATTTCGCCTCGGCGTGCGACTGCTCCTGGCCTGCAGAGGTTGCTGGCAAGCTTTTGCAAAAACATTGCTACCTTTCCCAGAAGCATTCATGTTTACCAAAATGCAAAAATTAGCGGGATCCGTGGCTTGCTTCAGCTGCGTGAGGGCAGTTCCCCGCAATTCCAATTCCAAAGTTGAAGTTCCCCCTTCTGACCCCCAACCGGCAAAGATTGCCCATAACGCTCCCGCCTGAAATTCTGCACTCTTTCGGGCGATCTTTGCCGTTCGGCCAAGGACGCGCGAGTGGTGATGGACCAGCTGATGCACCAGCTCAGGATGGCTTGCCGGCGGCGCAGCAACATCAGGGGGGCGAAGAAGCAGGTTGCGCGCCGAACAGAGGTGAGGCCAGCGCAGTCGGCAAGGGCAGCGACTCGACCAATACCCGCGCCGGCTCGAGGCGGCAATTCCTTTGAGGCCTTTTTGCCGTTTGGTGAAAGATATTTTAAGAGAAGAATCCGAGTGGGGTGTCGCCCAGATGACAGCGGAGGCGGTCCTTTGCCTCCGCTTCGCTTGCGAGTTCCTGAGTGGACTCTTTGCTGAGTCTTAGCTTTTTGCATGTCATGCGAGACGCGTGACAGTGTTCACAAAGGATGTTCGCCTGGCCAGGCGGTGTGCTGCAGATCGTGATGCCACCAAAGAGCAAGTCACAAGCTCCTTGGGCGTGGCCATCGCCAAAAGAGCGCGGGCAATGCCGAAGCTTCAGCTCCGAGCCTGATGAAAACATGTGTTGCGGCTGCGAGGTAGGATTTCCTTATTTCCAAATCCGATTTAAGAATTCGAGGTGCGAGGTGCGAAGTATTCTAAATTTTGCAGATATATCAAGTAAAGCCCTGCCCCATGGCTGACGTTGGCAAGTTTCTGCAGAAGGCAGCCGTGCGAAGTGCACGAAGCACTCTCAAGCTCGGCAAAATGGGACTGTGCAGCCCCTTCCAGCTACTTTTAAAAAGGATTTTCGTGAAAATCATGATCCGACCTAATTGAAGCAACAAATTGCCTTTTCCCAGAAAATGTACTTTACCACCTCGGCCATTTATTTCTAGGGCTAGTACAGGAATCGTACTCCCACTCGAAAATCGCAACTTTCGTACTCCCGGAGCTCGGGCTCGAACGCGGCTCGGGGGAGTTTTATTATTAGGGGTAGGTTGATTAATAGGAAGAAGTGATTATCCAAAAACCATTGTCCCCTGGTTTTCGCTTTGAAGTGGAACCCGATGTTCTCTGAATGGCGGGACCACCAGCCAACATGCCCCCTGTATTGCAGGAGCCCTTTCAAGTTGCTTCAAACCGGAAGCTCAAAAAAACCCGACATCTTGGTACTCTCAGTTAGCGTTGTGTGTCTGTTGTTCTTTTCTATCGGGAACGACTGTAGGTGGACATGTATCTCCGCCGTGGTCAAAAGCTAACATCGGGATTCGCAGGGATGGTCATAGACACACAGCCCCAGGCTGTACTCCGGATTGACCACCCAGCCTGAATGCAGAGGTCCCCTAACCAACGTTTGCGGCGGTCTACCTGGAGAATTAAAAATGAGCTCACCTTTTTTAAAATGAATAAATAAATATATATATATATATGTTCGGTCATGGTACCCTGCCCAATCTCTATACTTGCTGCGCACGGGGGTAATAGCCAGCAAGAGTAGTTTACATTTAGCAACATCTCAGACAGGTGTTGCATGTTTACCAATTTGGCGTTTTTTGGTGGATATGCTCATTTACCGACTTCTTAAGTGTCCTTTAGGAGGGTATTCCTCATGAATTTTCTTTCATGGCCAGTTCGGTTCACCAACCTTGGAACCTCATGTAAAGATGTCACTCCGGGAAAAGCTGAGGTAGGACCGTGAGTCTGTGAGTGGTGTGCCCCAAAAATGGCGGGGGTTTCCTTCCCCAGAATTTTCCTTGGTACCTTTTAAGGAGGTATTGAAGGACCCCTTTTTACCCCCCTTTTTTAGCCATCCTCATGAAGTACTTGGACCCTCTGGGTTCTCGTTTCCCTTTATATCAATCCAAAAAAACATATCCCGAAGCGATCCAGGCGATCGCCCAGGCGGCTGTGAATCTGAATGGGAAATGCTCTCCAACCGGTTGATGTACATAAATTCCCCGCCCAAATGGGTGTGGGGTCAAAATTAAACCACCAGGGGACCACCGTCTTAGTATGAGTTCCATTTACCAGGGTTCCATTTTGGGTACCCACTTGCGACCCACAGCCAAATGATGTCCGCCAGAGGGTCGCCAGTTGAATCTCACACCTAAGTCATCGCTTAAGCGCTGGACAGCGAGGTGGGTGTGCTGCTTCTTGTTGGTATTTGGCTGTGGGTCAAAACCGTTTTGGGATCCCATTTTGGTTGGTAGGTGAATTCAGCACCTATTTTAGACATATTTTAGTGATTGGATTGGAATGTTCACTGGGGGTACGATTTGGCTTTTGACCCATGGCCATTTCTGTTCGAAGTGGGCCAACGTTTTACCTTTCTGTTTCTTGGCGGGTCGGAGACGGCTTCCAAAGTTGGCTCAACTCATGCAGTGGTCTTTGGACGTCCGGCTGAGATAGGAAGCATTCTCAGAAGTTGTTCCTTGCCTGGCTGTCCAAAGGCAACCACCCACCCAAAGAACAGGGGAACACGGTCTAACCAGGCTGACAAAGCATTTACAATGTAGCTGTAGCTTGCTAATTATGGTTCTAGAGATTGCTCTTCCCTTCTTGTTACTGATCGTGTTTTTACGAGACCACAAGTCTCTGGGTGTTTGGGGCATGTACCGAAACAAAGGATCCCTGTCAAGAATGAGATAATCAATAGAGGCTAAATAGCTTGCACCGTTTTGTTTTTCTATGGGCCTTACTCACTTTGGTCATAGCCTACCCCACGCCATTCTAATCATGGGCCCTTGTGCGGCTGGCTGTTCAGTCCTTCCCTAAGGCTGGACCAAGGATTCTCCTGGATCTGTGCCGTTCTTCTTATTTTTCTGTTGGGCGGAAAGTTTCCCCCCTTTCTTTCTGGTTCCAGAAACACAACCCCCCCCCCCCCCCGCCCTGCCCCCCCGCCCCCCCCCCCCCCCCCCCCCCCCCCCCGCAATAGTCTGAAACCACGCCTCTTAAAAGGGGTAAGGGGAGAGTTAACAGGTAAAGAGGTAAGGAGCATATCTTATTCCGCGCCGCCTGGCGGATATTTGGGGTGAGGCTTTAGACCAAAATCTGCGCTCGAAAGCCTCTCGTTGGCTTTCAGAGTCGCTTGTCCCTTCGGACCCGGCGGTTCCGACGGAGCTCAAATTTAAACCAGGTGAAGCGCCACTACTGCTGCCACATGGAAGGCGTAGGCCAGCGCCCGCGTTTTTTCTTCTTCTTTTGTTCGTGTTTTTTTCTCCGTTTTGTGTTTTGTTTTCCTCTAGCGAAGGAAAGACATGGGGCCCCGGTCGGTTTGTGGTTTCTCTTTTGGGGGGTGGGTTTAAAGGAAACCAAAACACAAAGTACCATGCTTTGATTTGAGAGGTGTCCCTCTTGCGAGACAATCCGCATTTTTTGTGTGCTGATGAAATGCTCATTTCAAACCCTGCGGTTTGGTTGACTTCATCTTTTCGGCCTCGACCGCAATTTGGAAGGACCGGAATCCTCAGATTTTGGAGGCCGAAACGGCGGCAATCTGAAGACCTACTGTGGATGGACGAAATCCATTTCGCACCATTTAAGAAACCCTGGTTTCTGATGATTCCGGATTCCCCTGTAAGTACCAACAAACCTTCTGGTTCCAACCATGGTTTCTTAGGTGGTGCGAAGCGGATTTCGCAACCATCCACAGTAATTAGGTTTGTTGGGTTTCTCTTCTGGCTAGGACGCGAAGCGCCAACCAGCCAATTTTTGCTTACCCGTGGGTTTGCATCCGAGGGTTTCCTTCAAAAACCTATTGCCTGGAGTCTCCATGGACCCTCAAAAAACATTGGGTCATTACCCAAAATAATGGGGGTCAAGCACCCATTTTTAAAGGGTCATGGAGAGTCTAGGTGTATACTTTACGGCTCTGACCTTGGTCGGAGTCGAATTCGGGGTGTGGCCAACATGTCAAAATTCACACACGGCTTCTGGGGGGAGATTGCCCAAAAACATGAATGGCGACTTCGGGGCGTGCCGGAGCAAACCTCGAAAACGTCAGAGAAACATAACCTCAGGGACTCCCAGTTTCAGGGAAGCATGCGCTTTGAACAGACTGCAGCGACCTGACCAAGTTTGGTTTCATGACATGATCAATGCTGAACCATCCGTTTTTCATAGCGAATCTTTGCGTTTGTTTTGGTGTGTTCTCGGAACCAGATTGATAATGTTAACCCCGGATTAATAAACCCCTGGTCGATTTTGATTGGGGGGTGTCCCCTTTTAGGGGGGATTCAGACCACTTTTGGAGGGAACACCCTAATGGGAACACGCCCAACGCCCAACGCCTATGTTTACTGTGATTGGGAAGCCCCCCAGTGAGCAGACGGGGCTGAACAATTTGCAACGGTTCCATCTCCTGGGGTGTCTATGTCGATGCAGGTCCTTTGAACAAGTCGGGGAACCCCTGTTGGGTTCACTTCGGAACACAGGGCGACCGGGCGACCCAAGTCCGTTTTCCGGGGTCCCCCTTTTGGAGTGCCAAATGAACGGAGTCGGATGTCGCTGTGTTTGTGGTTTGCACTTCACGTATGAAGGCATCACCAGGGAGGTTGCAAATTCAACGTGATGAAGCTTCCGAAAATCGAGTTCCTGCATTTGTTCGGTCTGTGAGTCATTCTACTTTGCCCAGATATAGGGATTGAGCCATTGCAGAGGCACATGTTGGAATGCGCATCGCCTTACCACGAACCCAGAAAGAGCCTCCTGCCAATTTCTTGAAGCCCTTGGCATTGGGACACTTAGATGGGCTGGGAGGAATCGCGAAATGGCGATTCGCTTGGCCCTGCCGGGACTCTCCATGAGCCTTTAGAAATGGGCGCATGACCCCATTTTGGGCAATGACCAACCATGTTTTTTCAGGGTCATGGAGACTCCAGGTGGTTGTAACCCACTTATGGTTGTAAGTCCCCAGGGCAAAGCTAGCCATTGAGCGATTCGTCCCAGACCATCTAAGTAGGATTGAACATGCAAAACGGGCATTGGGGTGTGGGGTTGGGGGTTGCGAGGAAGCCCTCGCCTGCAAGCACCGTCTTATTGGGTCTGGACCCCTTTGTAGTGCTTCCATTTGTTTAAACATATATTTTGTTTGAAACATTTTTTCCAGGGGGCTTAACCAAATGGAAGAGTGGTAATCAGAAAGTCTGGACATTTTGTGTGCCGTCGATCAGACGCGATGTGCAGTCTGTTTCTTTGGGATCAGAGGAAGGAGATTCTGACACAAGCCGCACTTCGGCCTCAGGTGTGGTCTGTTTTTCATCACTCCGCACGCGGAGCGGAGAAAGCCTTAGGAAAAGCCCAAAGGCGGATTCAGAAGGACCGTGCCAAACTTGGGGCTGAAGGGGACCAGCTGTCTACATGACTAGCCACCAAAGCCGTCGATTCCAAGAAGAGCAAACTTCTAGCAAAGAAACTGAGGAGGAAGCACAGGGGGCCCTTGTTTTTCCAGTTCTTCTGATCTTGGTATGGTCTTCAGTTTTGTTGCATGGTTGCTCGCTTTTATTTGTATTTGGGTGGGGCTGCACCGAACAAAGTGCTTTGCTATCATACCAAGGCCAGCGCGGCGCAATTACTGCTAGATATGCCAACCACGCATGGCTCTTTCAGTTTGTACAGGGAAATGGAATCACTGAGACCACGTCCCGCCCACTTTCCAGCAGTCATGCAAGTGGAAAGGGAGGTTCCCAGAAGGAAGGTGCCACGACTGGAAGGAGGGTACCCAGTTGGGAGACTCCATCCGTTTTGGTTTTGATTGAGGCAAAAGACCAAAGACTTACGTAGCTAGGCCTGAAAAATGTCCAAAGGGGTTTTCTTCACACTTGCCCATTGTGTGGGTCGTTTCGAATTGGTGTGGGAACCCACCAAACACACGGGGAAAGGGGTGCCACTGAACCCCCCTCCCCCCCAAACTTCCCCCCTGAGAAAAAAGCACAAACAAAACGCAATCAAACAAAAATGCCCAGCAAGCGAGCAAGCTAGCAAACAATCAAGCAAGGAACCAGCAGCAAGCCACATGGCTGTGGTTTTGACCCATGGTACCATTCTGGGATAGGTGCACCACCCATTTTGGAACCTATTGTAGTGGGGATTGGGATGCTCACCGAAAGCACGGGGTTTTGACCCATGGCCACATCATTGCGTTGGTTCCTCAAAACAGGCTGGGCTGCTTTGCGAAGTTTCTTCCGCGTCTCGAGTCAGGCTGCCAAGCTGACGCGCCGGTGCCTCGGGGGCTCAGCGGACGAATCTCTCCAACATCCATAGGCATTTGTTGCTTTGGTGTTTCCTGCTTCCCATACCATGGTTGCTGTTCAAAAACATTTTACATTTTTACCTGTTGTGGTTTAGTAGTTGAAATCCCCGCTTAATTGTGGTTTAGTAGTTGAAATCCCCGCTTAACTGCTAAGACTCAAGTGTTTGCTCACTTCCAACGTCAATCAAGATGTATTTGGTCGGTTGGTGTTCTTACTTGGTGTTAGTGGAGTTTCCAAAGGTTCACCGTTTATGTCCCAATGTCTTGTTGCTGTTTCAGCGCTAGATGTGCTCAAGGCCCCAAAGGGTCAACCAGATTCAGGGTCATTCCTGTACGTCTAGCTTCAAGGTTCTGAAAGCCGTGCCTGCGAAACCCGAACTTTCGCTGAATTTCGACTATGTGTGAACCGCGTTCTGTTCTTACAGTGGATGGACGAATCCTGCACCACTTTGAAACCATGGAATATCATTGCTTGTTGGTATTTACAGGGGAATCATCATAGGGTTTCTTGGGTGGTGCAGGATTTGGATTTCGCAACCATCCACAGGTTGCCCAAAAGTAGACTTAAGCCCAACGGTTTTCCTTAAGGCCTGAAAGTGGTCACAAGCTGGAACCGTCTAAGTGGGGTACAACCAGAGAAACTAGCCTGTGTCTACATGACTCAAACAGGGCTCGCCACATTTGATTCTGCTCGTTTCAGAGATCAGTTTTTCTGGGAGTCCTCATATTTCTCAAAAATGGATCGGCTTTAAACATTACTTTGTTGCCATGTTGAAACGAGTTTCCTTTCGGTCGGTGAGCGTTGGCTTGAGTTGGTAGCGTGCTTCCTGGGTCCGGGGCTCAACACCGCAACATGCCATTCAAGCGTGGCAGAACAAGCCATTCTGTCCAGGCCTGGTCGTCTGTTGCCAAACGGGTTCTGGCGACATCTGGAGTGACATGGCCCGCAAAACCAGGGCACTCTTGCGATTGGAATCAATGCCCTCTTGTTCCATGTCCATTGTGGGAAGTTACTGAGGCCAAAACCATTGCCATCTCCGGAGACAGGGTACTCCTGCACTGGCAGGCTGGTAGCTGGCTGTCCCAATTCATCGGATTGAAGCCAAGGAGTACTTCCGAGTTCCACGGCCAGGGAATGAGCCGGAACGACCCCAAGTAAAACCATTCCACGAGTGGCTTCCTGCAAGGGCCAAAGGTTCGTTCCCAAAACCCGAAAGCGATTTCCTGCCTTCGAACCAGCGAGATAAGCAAGTGGGTGGGTGTTTTCGGGGGTACCCTGTCTTGGGCTGGCAAAAAGGGAAACCAACGGAAAACCAATCATTATGGGTTGTGTACATACCCAAATATGGCTGTTAGGTGAGGTAATGGGAACCCCATCCGATGATAGGGAGTTGCTCCTTTGGGAGAGACTGTGGATCACTGTGGGAAGCACCCCCCCCCCCCAAAGTTAGTAGATTGTTTTTTCTGGATTTTTCCGGGCTCGACGAGTCGATGGTAACCCAAAGTCTAACTTGGGCTGGATTATTTCCATTTTTGCAGGGCCTTGTCATTTTGCCCTTCCAGATTTTCCTTCGTTGTTCCTTTCAACCAATTGATCATTTGAATCACTTGTTTTTGTCAGGGGTCTATGTTTGGCTGAAGGAATTCTGGGACTAAGACATGTCCGATTCCTCAGTTTCAGTCAAAGGAATCTTGAGGACCTGACGGCACGTGCCGCTGGTTTGAGCCCCGGTACCTTGACGTCCGTTTGTTTAAGAACGTGTTGTTTTCTCGTGTTGGTGTTTAAGATAATCTATCACTACTGGACATACGGTGGATGGACGAAATCCTGCACCGCCTAAGAAACCCTGGTTTCCGATGATTCCCTGGTAAATACCAACAAACAATGGTTTCCCATGGTTTCAAAGTGGTGCAGGATTTCGTCCATCCTCAGTATGATTATTTTTTTCTCCAGGGGACTTAAGAAGCAAATATAGAAGCCGATACTGCTCTTGCACACAGCCGGCTTCCCAGTTGGGGGATGCCTGACAGGAATTGTGACCCACGAAGACTCGACGAAGCCAATCCAAACCAAACCAAACCAGCGAGCCAGAAATAAGTATCACACACTCACCACTTGAAAGTCACATTCATCAATGGCAGTATTGCTTTGCCCCGTATTGAGCACCTAGCCACCAGCCAACCAGCCAGTCAACCAACGCAAAAGCAACTCAGCAGTCTAGCAAGGAACAAGGGTCCACAAAGCCTACAGGCTTTAAGCCCCAGTGAATCTACCTGGAGTCTCCATGACCAGGGGACGTAGAGACAAACCCAACCGCCAACCGGCGCCCACACGTGCCCCATGTGGGGTTTCCCGGAAGCTGCCAGGCACTGGCCCCTGGAGAAAGCCAAGTGCCTCGGTATGCATGGTTGTTGGTGGGACACTTTTTTTTTGTGGTTTAGTGGTTGGAATCCAACCACTTAATTCCAACCACTTAACTGCTAAAGTTTTTTTGTTTGCTCCCCTTCCAACGTCAACCAGGTATGGATTTCTCGAGGCAGCTTGGAGCTTTCGAAAGCTTTGGGTGGGGTTCATGTGCTTTTTCGTTGATTTTGTTTAAAATAGAGCACCACATGGGGGGAATCCTTGTGCTGAGCCGGGGCTAGTAAAAAGCCGGGGCTGGTAGAAAAGAAAAAAACACCTCAACCCTTTTTGGTTGATTTGGTTTAAGAGTAGTGGGCGATTGCTGGTTGGCCTGGTGGTTCAATCAACTACCAAGGCCATCTATTTTCCCAAAAAGGACAACTATGGTCGGGTTCGAATCCTCGATTTTGGCAGCCGGGGTGAGGGCTCCCAAAGCAAAAATGGCTGTGAGTCAAAAATGGGTGCCCAAAATGGAACCCTGGTAAATGGAGATAAGGACTAAACCAGCGGTTTTCTAGTGGTTTAATTTTTTGACCCAGGCCCATATTGCCCCCTTTTGGGTCGGGTTTAAGGGCTTTCCAGCGCCAGCAGTTCGGGTCCTCGGGCCCGGCGTTCGAGGACCTGACGGAGGTCCTGGCGCTCTGAGCGAAAAAACCGTCAAACCCCGTTGGGGTTGTGCGCACAAATGGTTCAGATTATTAATCAGGGGGGGATTCATTAATCAAAAGCTGCGATTTTCGGCGGTTTGCTGAGATGCTAGAAACTCTATAAAACAGGTCCATGCAAGGGAAAGCACCACGCTCACAGCCTCACTTTCCGTTCACCCGATTTTTTCTGGTTTGGGGCGAGTGTGAGGGGTGTAGAAATCGATAGTTCGCAAAATAGAGACCACCGCAAAGGGGCCCATCGGTTTTCTGCAAGTTGTTTGTTCTGAACTCCATACCTTCAGCTCCGTGGTTGTCGACGGGGACTTTGTTATAAGGTTTATCCTATTCAGAACCCATACCAATGCCACGTATCACAGACTCAGAGCGTCCAAGTAATTCATGAGGATGGCTTAAAGGGGGGGTAAGGGGTCCTTCAGTCCCTCCTTAGAAGGTACCAAGCGACCCTCTATACAGACTCCAGAGATCAAGTTAGACTCACTTCCTGAGTTCGTGAACTTTAAACTTTTTGGGAAGACCATTTTAGTGGTAAATATAAAGTTTGGTCTTTTTTTGGGCCATCCACTCAGCCAGTGAGTAGAGGCAACCAGTTGCGGATCCCAGCGCTTGCCGTTTAGCCGAAGCTGCTGGATCCACAGCGAGACTCGAGGTGGTGCTGCCTAAACCGAAAGGTGGGCTGCACCTTGCTCTCCTCCACCTCCACCACCACCCCAATGCCCGAGCTCTTCGATTGCAAGGCGCGGGGGATGGGCGGCTCCTATCCTTCCATTTGGGAAAGAATATATATATATATATATATGTTGTTTAATTTATATATTTATCTATTTATTTATGTATTTATTTATTTATTTATTTATTTATATATGTATGTATGTAATGTATGCATGTATGTAATGTATGTATGTATGCATGCATGTAATGTAATCCATGTTATGTATGTATATATATATATATATATGTAATGTATGTTTGTATGTATGTATGTATGTATGTATGTATGTATGTATGTAATGTATGTATGTATGTATGTAATGTATGTGTATGTATGTATGTATGTATGTATGTATGTATGTATGTATGTATGTATGTATGTATGTATGTATGTATGTATGTATGTATGTATGTATGTATTTGTATGTATTGTATTGTATGTATTTGTATACATGTATGTATGTGTATGTATGTATGTAATATGTATGTATGTATGTATGTATGTATGTATGCATGTAATGTATGTGTATGTATGTATGTATGTCATGCATGTAATGTATGTATGTAATGTATGTATGTATATAATGTAACGTATTGTATGTAATGTTGAATGTATGTATGTATGTAAATGTAATGTATGTTTATGAATGTATGTAATGTATGTATGCATGTATGTATGTATGTATGTATGTATGTAATGTATGTAATGTATGTATGTATGTATGTATGTTGTATGTTGTATGTATGTATGTAAGTGTAATGTATGTATGTATGTTTGTATTATGTATGTGTATGTGTATGTATGTATGTATGATATGTATGTGTATGTATGTATGATGTATGTACTGTATGTATGTATGTATGTATGTATGTATGTATGTATGTATGTAATGTATGTATGTATGAATGTATGTATGTATGTATGTATGAATGTATTATGTATGTATTGATGTGTAATGTAATGTCTGTATGTATGTATGTAGTATGTATGTATGTATGTATGTATGTATGTATGTATGTAATGTATGTATATGTATGTATGAACTGTAATGTAATGGAATGTAATGATATTGTAATTGTTAATGTAATGTAATGTTAATGTAATGTATGTAATGTAATGTAATGTATGTATGTATGTAATGTAATGTATGTATGTATGTATGTTGTGGATGTATGCATGTAATGTATGATATGTAATGTAATGTAATTTAATGTAATGTATGTATGTATGTATGTATGTAATGTAATGTACTGTAATGATGTAATGTGTTGTATGTATGTATGCTTGTATGTATGTATGTATGTATGTATATGTATGTTCTGTATGTATGTATGTGTGTATGTATGTATGTATGTATGTATGTTATTGTATGTATGGATGTATGTAATGTATGTAGGTATGTATGTATGTATGTATGTATGTATGTATGTGTAATGTATGTATGTATGTAGTTTATGTATGTTATTATGTTATGTATGTATGTTATGTATCTTTTTGTATGATGCTTTTAATGTGTAATGTATGTATGTCATGTATGTTATGTATGTATTTA
>CAUJNA010000413.1:442500-447500 GCA_963377175.1 Effrenium voratum | reverse complement strand
TATGTATGTATGTATGTATGTATGTATGTATGTATGTATGTATGTATGTATGTATGTATGTATGTATGTATGTGTATGTATGTATGTATGTATGTATGTATGTATGTATGTATGTATGTATGTATGTATGTATGTATGTATGTATGTATGTATGTATGTAATGTAATGTAATGTAATGTAGTGTAGTGTAATGTAATGTAATGTAATGTAATGTGTAATGTATGTATGTATGTATGTATGTATGTATGTATGTATGTAATGTATGTATGTATGTATGTATGTATGTATGTATGTATGTATGTATGTATGTATGTATGTATGTATGTATGTATGTATGTATGTATGTATGTATGTATGTATGTATGTATGTATGTATGTATGTATGTATGTATGTATGTATGTATGTATGTATGTATGTATGTATGTATGTATGTATGTATGTAATGTATGTATGTATGTATGTATGTATGTATGTATGTATGTATGTATGTATGTATGTATGTATGTATGTATGTATGTATGTATGTATGTATGTATGTAATGTATGTATGTGTATGTATGTATGTATGTATGTATGTATGTATGTATGTATGTATGTATGTATGTATGTATGTATGTATGTATGTATGTATGTATGTATGTATGTATGTATGTATGTATGTATGTATGTATGTATGTATGTATGTATGTATGTATGTATGTATGTATGTATGTATGTATGTATGTATGTATGTATGTATGTATGTATGTATGTATGTATGTATGTATGTATGTATGTATGTATGTATGTATGTATGTATGTATGTATGTATGTAATGTAATGTATGTATGTATGTATGTATGTATGTATGTATGTAATGTATGTATGTATGTATGTATGTATGTATGTATGTATGTATGTATGTATGTATGTATGTATGTATGTATGTATGTATGTATGTATGTATGTATGTATGTATGTATGTATGTATGTATGTATGTATGTAATTTATGTATGTATGTATGTATGTATGTATGTATGTATGTATGTATGTATGTATGTATGTATGTATGTATGTATGTATGTATGTATGTAATGTAATGTATGTATGTATGTATGTATGTATGTATGTATGTATGTATGTATGTATGTATGTATGTATGTATGTATGTATGTATGTATGTATGTATGTATGTATGTATGTAATGTATGTATGTATGTATGTATGTATGTATGTATGTATGTATGTATGTATGTATGTATGTATGTATGTATGTATGTATGTATGTATGTATGTATGTATGTATGTATGTATGTATGTATGTATGTATGTATGTATGTATGTATGTATGTATGTATGTATGTATGTATGTATGTATGTATGTATGTATGTATGTATGTATGTATGTATGTATGTATGTATGTATGTATGTATGTATGTATGTATGTATGTATGTATGTATGTATGTATGTATGTATGTATGTATGTATGTATGTATGTAATGTATGTATGTATGTATGTATGTATGTATGTATGTATGTATGTATGTATGTATGTATGTATGTATGTATGTATGTATGTATGTATGTATGTATGTATGTATGTATGTATGTATGTATGTATGTATGTATGTATGTATGTATGTATGTATGTATGTATGTATGTATGTATGTATGTATGTATGTATGTATGTATGTATGTATGTATGTATGTATGTATGTATGTATGTATGTATGTATGTATGTATGTATGTATGTATGTATGTATGTATGTATGTATGTATGTATGTATGTATGTATGTATGTATGTATGTATGTATGTATGTATGTATGTATGTATGTATGTATGTATGTATGTATGTATGTATGTATGTATGTATGTATGTATGTATGTATGTATGTATGTATGTATGTATGTATGTATGTATGTATGTATGTATGTATGTATGTATGTATGTATGTATGTATGTATGTATGTATGTATGTATGTATGTATGTATGTATGTATGTATGTATGTATGTATGTATGTATGTATGTATGTATGTATGTATGTATGTATGTATGTATGTATGTATGTATGTATGTATGTATGTATGTATGTATGTATGTATGTATGTATGTATGTATGTATGTATGTATGTATGTATGTATGTATGTATGTATGTATGTATGTATGTAATGTATGTATGTATGTATGTATGTATGTATGTATGTATGTATGTATGTATGTATGTATGTATGTATGTATGTATGTATGTATGTATGTATGTATGTATGTATGTATGTATGTATGTATGTATGTATGTATGTATGTATGTATGTATGTATGTATGTATGTATGTATGTATGTATGTATGTATGTATGTATGTATGTATGTATGTATGTATGTATGTATGTATGTAATGTATGTATGTATGTATGTATGTATGTATGTATGTATGTATGTATGTATTTATTTATTTATTTATTTATGTACTGTTTATTATTAATAAGCATTATTATCATTATTATTATTATTTTCCCTGTTGGTCTTAAAGGGAATCGATTTCACTACTTTTTCCCATTTTTTCAGTGGACATAAGCAAATAGAGGTATCGTTGTGGGTACCCCTGACCCCGTCTTGACCGGGTACTTGTTTATGGGGGTCCCCCCAATGTGGTTTTTTGGGGTTTTCCCTCTACTTCGGCGCCGGTCGGTCCCAGGAGCTTTGCCAGCCTTGAAGGGTGGGTCCCTTGGCAATACAAGGAGAAACCACATCCCCACTCTTACGGTATGAACGGAAGGGCGTCAATAAAAGGCCCTTCCCACATGTGTCCAGCCAGGGGGTGGGGGTTCAAGCTGGTTGAGTTTGCCACTCCTTGGCTTTTCGGGCGGCAAACGGGTTTTTGAGGCTTGCGGTAATTATGCTCCGGGGAGGTTCCCAAAGAAAGCCGTGTGATCGTGAGTTGGGTCGCGCCCTGTCAGGGGGAAGCTTGGGATATGATTGGCCATGGTGATTCACATGAAGCACGGAAGAGGGTCTGCCTGACCGCAGAGGCTACTTGGTAGAACCTGCAACAAAAGACAGGAAGCTCATTATTCTGGGGGTTGATTCCGCATTCTTTCAAGCATCGTTCTTTTCGAAAACCGGCTGTTTCCCTGTGTTTTTTTTGTGGTTTTCTAGCAAGAAGGATCCCTGGAAAGAATGGGGAAGCTACCGATGAGCAAATAAAAGTTAGGCTTGAGCATCTCTCCCGTGAGAAAATTGCCATGTTACACATTGTTGCACCAGGTAGACGCGTCTCCTTTCCAAGGAAAATGATGTTTCGTTGTTTCTGCTGTACACGTGATGCCCCAAAATTGCAAATCAACCCACCACACTGGAACACAACAAACCATCGACAAAAATCTACGGGTTGCCCTTGCGTTCCCGGAAGAAAAAACATCTGCGGCATCCACCCGCAAGTCGTTCCGTTCTTCCCTTCGACGTGCTCGCAACCAGTGGATCCATCCCCCCCCGTTTTCCCCGTCCCCGTTTTCCCCCGCCCCGGTCCAGCCGAAAGAAGCGCCAGGCGGGCGTGCGGAACTGGGAAGAGGGCTGGTCGCACCGGAAGAAGGCGCGGAGGTTCGGTGCCCGGTTCCGACGCCGGGGGTTTGGTTGGGGTCCCGTTATCATGGCTGGGGGGAGGGAGCAACAAGCCCAAAAGAAGCCCCATGGCTTTAACAGGCTGGACATTGAGACGCGTAACCCCATGGGGCTTGAGCCCTGGGAAGTGGAAGTGACTCAAACCCTGTGGTTTGGTCTGCCTCATTTTGACCTGTACACCTTTATGGCGATTCTTTTTGTCGGATCTTTGGAAACAGAGGATGTTGGACTCGCAAGACAAAAGCCTTTGGCAGAGGGGTCAACAGCAACCAAGACTCTTAAAGTTCGAAGGGCGAAGCGAACGGATTTTTGTTCCCACGGGGTGCTTTGGTTGAGTGATGCCAAGGCGGGATGAAAGTTCCGTTTGCCTGGAAAAGTTGCTACAGGTGGTTAACCCTGGCAACCGGAAGATAAACACTTCCAGGGAGCCAAGTACGTGCTCCGAATTCCCGGTCAGTCAAACTCTACCTGGAGTCTCCTTCTGACCCGAAATAAATATAGGTCCATGACTGTTTTTAGGTACTGACCAACCATTTTTAAACGGTCGGAAGCAGACTCCAGGTAGTTCCCTTGGTGACATTCCGAGTTGTTCGTTTTGGTTTCGCTATGGGGACACGGGCCCAGAAAGAGAGATCCAACTTGGGCCTGCGAGTGTCTTTGTGTTGAGGGTAACCTTTTTTAGTTTGGTGTTCAAAGTAAACGAAAGGAAGACCACGTTTATTTTGATTTTTGTTCTTTCCTTTTTTTTCAAGGGGGGGTACTTTGGCCTTTTTGTTGGGGGCGCTCTCAGTAAGACACCCGGCCGCCCAAAGCTCCAGGTGTGGTGTTGCAGGGAGAAGCACCTGGGCTGCAGCTTCGACTGCCGCGACAACCTTCAAACTTGGCAGGCAGGCGACCCGGGGATCACGGCTGTCGAGTCGCCTCACCCGGACCCGGGGACGGGCTCTTGTTTAACTAGGTTCCCCAGTGCCCGAGCTCTCACCCCTTTTCTTGGGGGGAGGAACCCCCCCTACCAAAATAGACTACAGAAAAAGTTGGTAGCCTTATTCTCACCTCTCTACTGGAGGACCTAGTCAAGACTCGCGATTGGCTTGTGACATATTTCCTTCAAATAGTACATATCAAGGGGGGCTCCTTGTTTCCGCCCAGTGGTGCCAGTTCCCGTAGTAGGTGACCAGAAGCCATGATGTAAAGCCCGGAGAACAAGCGGACACTGGTTGCCAACTTTAGTGGCAACTGGAAGTAATGGGTGCCTGGAGTCTCCATGACCCGAAATAAAAATTGGTCCATGACCCCATTATTTAGGGTAATGACCAACCATTTTTATTTCGGGTCAGAAGGAGACTCTAGGTAGGCGTTTGTATTGGCTAGCATTATTTCGCTTGCCAGCCAT